>PVJX010037176.1:0-17122 GCA_004027295.1 Dolichotis patagonum | reverse complement strand
TGAGTGGGTAAGATGGATGACCATATTGCTGTTTTTGTCAGATCGTGGAGCAGAACTGTTAACAGTCTCACTTTTTGAATGTCTACTTTACATGTTTTACCTTTGTAATTTGAACACCTATTTCCGAGAAGTCAGTACATAATTTGTCAAGTAATAATTTCTTAGGATTTTTTGTTGTTGTTCTTTTCCTTTTTTCCTTGGAATTCTGTATTGTTGCTATCCTTTATTCTGTTTTGGTTTTTTTTCTCTTTAAATAAAATTTTAAAAAAAGATTATAATGAAGATGAACTAGTGACATAGTAACTGTAGTAATGTCAT
Organism: Dolichotis patagonum; assembly: GCA_004027295.1. Taxonomy (NCBI): domain Eukaryota; kingdom Metazoa; phylum Chordata; class Mammalia; order Rodentia; family Caviidae; genus Dolichotis; species Dolichotis patagonum. The sequence goes on along the minus strand of PVJX010037176.1, from coordinate 16,804 downwards.
ACATACCCTAATTACATATTTGTGGTGATATTCGTGTAAACAAATCCACTGAGCTTCCAGTTGTGTAAAAGTATAGCACACATTCTGTACAGTATGCAATACTTGATAATAAACAACTATGCCTCTGGTTTATATATTTACTATGCTTTTATGCTTATTTTTGTGTACTAGATCAAAAGATGGTGGGAGAGGGGAGGGAGAGAGGAGAAGGAGGTGGAAAAAGCATTAAGATGTGTTATGTGCATGCACCAACTCCCCATGAGGCATGTAATCATTGTGCACTGCAAAACTGGACTAGTAAAAAATAAAAGTAAACCCTGATGAATTTGTAAAAAATAGACTATAGAACAGCATGCCCCTGTTATGCCAGCAGCAACCACATCTGTCTTGTGTTCACCAAGTCCCTTGACTATGTCAAGAGGCCACGTTGACTGATTGACATACGCTCTCTAGGGCAGTGTGAGAACACTCTTATGATTTTCCCAAAATGATGAAATTACCTCATCACTTATTTCTCAGCAAGTATTCTGGATGTTACACAACACACCGTAAGTGTCTGCAATTACATAGGTACACCAGTATTCATAACAGCATTGTTCATATGTCCGAACGGGAAATGACCCAAATACCCATCAAGAATAGAATAGATAAATAAAACATGGCATATTCACAATGCACTTCACAAACATAATGTCAAATAAAATAAACCAGGTATGAAAAAAGTAGGTTAGGTATGAGTCCATCTATGTAAAACAAAACTAAACAAACCCTTGCAGAACTCGGTGGTTGCCACAGGGGATGAGTGGCCATCAGGGGCAATGTGGAGGAATCTGGGAAGTGCCAATGTTCTGATTTTTCAAATCTGGGTTCCAGTTATATGGGTGTGCTCACTCTGAAATGCACCAAGTTGTATGTGCATAACTGGATACTGTTCTGTATATAATACTTCAAAAAAATTTCAGAAGTGCAAAGTACACACACACACACACACACACACATCTAGAACCTAGCACAGGCAGAATCTCTGAGGTTGCCAACATTCTGTATGGTAACTCTTCTTTACCCCTCCAACACTCATTCATTCCCATAGCCACATAAGCTATGACCAGGCCCAAGTTTTCAACACTCCAGCATGTGTGAATGTTCAGGCTGCTAAAAACTATGCATCTTGGCTCCTGAGTTTGAACTGTGAGGAGCACTTGAACCAAATGGGAAGTTTTGTATTCAACTGCCTTGGCTTATTGATGGAGCAACGTTGGAGCCAACTCTGTTTTGTCACTGCTGAGTGGGTGGCAGCTTGGGATGGGAGACAATTCTCAACGAGTCAATTGAGATATAACCAAGGCACTTGGTGTTGATGAAAATCAAAAGCCTCCTTCCTTGCTTATTGGAAAGGTTCAGTGGGTATGCTCTTTGATAAATGGTCACACTAATGGAATTCACACTCTTTAATCACAAGGGCTATAACTTAATTAAAAACACATCGAGGATTGATTTGGGTTAGAGAGCTCTCCAGTTCCTGGGCTTTATTAAATTCAGTGTTTCTTTGCTCAGCCTTGTTCAACCTGCTGAAGTGCAGAAGTCAGTGGCTGAGGAGCTGTCACTGTCCTGAAGGGAGGAACCCGGAGCTGGGGCCCTGGGCAGACCAGGCCCAAGTAAATTGGGGACCAGGGTACCTAGAATAGGAGCCCAGACCCTGCAGTCTCCGCCTGCTTTTGCCCGCGGCATCACCAGTCTCAATGCCAAAAGTGGGAGTCTGCCCTGTCCCAAGTCCATGTAGGGGCTCTTCTGAGGCCAGCCGAGATAGTCATTTGCAAGAGAGCGGATGTTGGGAAGTCTGGCCAGGAAAGAGACCCTAGTGAGGCCATAAGCACCCAGTACTGGGGCCCAGCGCCCTCCCGTAGTAACAGCTCTGAAAGTAAACAATAGCAATGGCTCCCATTCATCTCATTTAGTCACAACCAACTTGTGAGGTAGAAACTAATTGTCTTCATTTTACACATGTAGAAACTAAGGAAGGGAATGAGGGATCTAATGACTGGTCCAGGGCGCTGTGGATGCAAAGGCCTGAGCAGACACCATCCGTGCACCACTGCCCAGACATGCCTGTGCACCACACACATGCACGCGTGCATGTACACACCCACATGTGCACACACAAATGTACCTCCCCAACATCTATGTCTGAGTAAATATACCTGGACGTAGACCCTGGGGGAGACACACATTGACACAAACATACTCCTGTGCAGACACATCCAAATACAGACACACACTCACACTCAGCTACAGCCCTAACACATACACACAGATCCATGCATTTGCACACACGCATACTTGTGCAAATACACCTAGGTATAGCCACGCATCCACATACTGCGCTCTCAGAACACACGTGTACAGCCACACACTGAAACACATATGGTCTTACAGTCCAACACACACGTACACACACACACACATGGGCACACCTCAACAAATTCTACGTATTACATATAATATACGTATATTATGAGATAATAGACATATAATATACATATATTATTACATATATTATGAGAATATACGTATATTATGTATATTATGAGAATATATGTATTACATGTATATTCTCTTCCAGCCTTCCCCACTTGTGGACACACATCTAGTCATGGACATATGAACACACAGCCATATAGGCCCACACCCCTCACATACATATGTAAGCATCTACACTTTGTGCAGATACACTCATATACAAACACACACCCACACATGTACATGTGTCTGTATCCAGCACACACACGGGTGTACATCTATGATGCTATACCTGACAGGCTCGCACGTTCATAGCCCCTGTGTATCCACATCTCACGCACACTCGCGTTCTCAGCAGAAGCAGAAGCACTTGGTGTTAGTTGTGCGGACACATGGGGAGCTTTCGAGGTGTACGCTGACACCCCCTCTCTGGGCCCTTTTCAGCACACAGTCGGGGCACTTGTGCTAGGAATACGCATTTGTAGGCCAGTAAGCTAAGAGCTCCGACAAGTGGATCCCAAATCATAAGAGAGCAGAGAAAAGGGGCCCAGCACAGCTGCTGTGTGTGAGCGTGTGTGCACACAACTAGGTGTACCTCTGCATGTGTGGGTCCGTGTGGCCAGCGTGTGTGTGAATGGGGGTACTTCTGGGTGCGCTTGTCTTTATGTTGCATCCCTGTGTACATGTGTGCAGGAGACAGGGCTGTCAGAGGTGAGTTTCGCCAAGGGAGCTGCTACCTGAGCCACAGCTAAATTTGGCTTTAAACAAAAATACTGTATCATCTGGCCTAATGTGTCCCCTCCCGGCCACCTTAACTTCTCTCTACGTGATCCCAGACCTTGACAGAGCTCAACTTATACATTTAGGTCTCCTCTGTAGGCTTTTGTGGCTGGCAAGAGGCCTGGTAGGTCCCCCAACTGTTCAGACGTGATTGTTAAGGCTTTATGCGCTGTATTTCACAGAGGCATGTATTAGCTTATTTTTATTTGTTTTCTAACAGAAAGGAGACTCCAGAAGGTGTCTAGCTGCTGAGTAGCACATGCTCTTTTGGTAACCAAGGGTTACCTGAAACCCACTGAGCCTGGGGTCAAGGGATGGGGCCCCAGGGATGTCAGGAACAGCTCTGACCATGTGGGGCTCCCTTGCCTGGTGCGTGCATGCCTGCCAGTCTGGACATGAGTAGAGAGACAGGGAAAGGGCGAGAAGGCAAGGATGAGAGTTGGTACAGGGTGTTTTGGATTTGAATGGTGGGCTCTACCTGCAGGTAAAAATGCCTTAGTGTTAGTGCTTGTGACACAAGTACAAAGGAGCTACAAAGAGAGGGCAGCCTGGGCAGAAGTCCCTTCGCAGGCCTGCAGCGGCCTCTCTGCAGTTGTGAGATCTGGCAGCATCTGTTTTCCCATCTATAAACAGAGCTGTAGGCTGGGCTGTCTGACTCCCATGGTTACCAGTGAGGCCAGATGCAGTGGAGGGCTGGAGAGGTGCTGTGTGTACCGCTGAGCTCTGTGCTCATACAAGAGCTTCTTTTCGTTTGTAAAGGAAGTTGTGATGTTGGCAAGGTAAGCACGAAGCCCGAAGAAGCAAATATTCACAGCAGTGGCAATCAGCACCTGTCCCTCTGTGCAGCCCACAGCGGGGCTCACCTTATGTCTTTTCCAGCTTCCCAGTAAATGAATACCCAGGTGCCATCTGCTCCAATCTGACTGTGTAACCTGAAACCCCCTGAAGAGACCTGGAGCTTTGGAAGTGACTGTCTCCAAAGTCTTGAAACCTCAGAAGCATTTTCTTTTTTCCAGTAACACCTTAAAAGCCCTTTGTCACCCAGAGGGAGGCTGCTGTTTTGAATTGCTTGATGTTTTTCCCTCTCGCTGTATCTCAGCTTGTTGACAAACATGTGGCTTAGCTGCATCATTGCAACTGATCACCTTGCTATCTCCATATGCAAACATCCTCTCACCCTTCCAACCGGTTATCCTTGATTGAAGTGCTCCACATGGTTCTGCCCCTGTGTGCATGTACATGTACTTATTTCTGTGTGTTTTTACACACAGACACAGGATAGCTAGCTGGATGGATAGATAGCTAATGTGGGAAGAGAGGAACATGTGGCAGTGGATATTGCGGTGAAAAGAGTCGCAAGGCACCAGTGAGTAGATCTCTCTTAGGCTGACGTGTCTTTCAAGTGTCTTTGAGGGACCCAGACTTCCCATTGTTCCCCTTATCCTGACACCCGAAGTGGTGCAGATGGAGTCTCATGCATTCAGGGAGTCAGAATTGGCTTTTGGTGGACAGAAGCTAAAGGCCAAGGTAAGGGGGTGAGCTCCCTCACTCCAAAACTGACACTCATCGATTCTGCCTTTACTCCAACACACCAGAGGAGACAACCAGGAGACAGGCCTGTCCTCATGATGCTGCCAGCCCAGTTAAGATGGAAAAGTGAAAATGGCCAGGATGCCACCAGGGCTAAACTGTGGGACTGTGACACTGACTCTTAGAGGATCAGGGGTTCCAGAAGCAGCCTTAGAAGTAACTAAGGAAGTGCGAGCTCATCCAACTTCTCATCCATCTGCCCCTAAACTTGCTGTCTGATTGGCAGCTATGGTTTGTGCCCCTGTGATAGGAGATTGTAAGAGTTCAGTGAGTTGATCACGTTAGCTTGTTCCTTGGGGATAAGTGATAGTGTGTGTCTCTATGGCCCTTCCATACCGTACCCCCACAACTCCTTAGCATCCTGGGGTCCAGCTTGGTAGAAACACTTGCTAATCCTTGCTCTTCCAAAATAGCAGCCTTGATTCATGCTTCCTTTCCTTTTAATCCAGAACTCATGGATTATTGACTATGATGGTCCTAGGATCCAGTCCAAGGCCTGGCCCATTGTAAATACTTAATCTTAAGGAGTTACTCAATGAATGGCTCCTAAAACTACCTCTGAAGTTCTCTATCCCACTTTTTGGAAGAAACGACTATTGTCAGAGTGTGAGGTGAATTCTCCAGGTCCAAATATCTTTCATATCCGGAATTTTGACTGGCATATGTGTCCCAATTAAATAGACAGCTGCCAGGCACTGCCAGAGTCCACATCCAGGCATCTCACTGTCAATTTCTACAGGAGATGACTTGTTCAACATATGCATATTTTTATTCATTCAAATAGGGGACCCACTTAACCACTGCTGTAAGGGACTCCTATCACAGCTGGTTTGCAGCAACCTTCCATAAAGGCAGAAAGATGGACTGTGGAAACTCAGCCCTAGACATCTCCAGATTTGGCATACACTGTGTAAAAATATACAGTGGTGGGTGAGTATGGCAGGAGTGGCATACGTGTGTGGTAAAAAGAAAGTTGACAAATGGGAGTTAGTGGGAATGTATTTAACCCTGGTAACTCCATTCAAGTTTTTCTTAAGCTCATATAAACTGCATTTTCCATCTGCTGATGGAAGAAGGGACCATTGTCATTCTAGGTATGAGGGAAAGGTGAGGCTGCAGTGAAAATTTACCTGCAAAAGATAAGGTAGACTTTAAAGGAACAGGAAAGTGTGCTGCACACACAGGGAAAAGCCAGGCAACAGATACTGCTTTTAAACAGACCTGGATGTTGAACTTAGACAAAAACTTCAAAACATATACTGTAAATATATACAGATAACTAAAGGAAACCATATTTAAAATATTAAAGGAAAACTTGGTGAAAATGACTGAACCAATAAAGAATCTCTATAAAGAAAAAGAAATTAACAAGAACTGAATGAAAATTCTGGCTTTGAAAAGTACAATAACAAAAAATTTGTTAAATGACTTAAAACAGTAGATTTGAAATGATAAAAAGAAGAAGTTGAAAGTGGATCCATAGAAATTATCCAAATTCTGTTATACTGGGGATTGAACCTAAGACACATGCTAGCAAAACACTGAGCCGCATCTCCAGCCCTTTTATTTTTTTTGTTTGTTTTATTTTATGACAGGGTGTTACCAGGTTGCCCAATCTAACCTCGAACTTGCAATCCTCTTGCATCAGCTTCCTGAGTAACTGAGATTGGAAGCATGTACCATCATACATGCCTGAAATTACCTAATTTTGAAAAAAAAATAGGGCCCAGCGGTAAAGGTCCTACCTTGCATGTGTGATATAATGCAGAAAGGGGGTAAATAAAAAAATAAAATATGAAGTAATATGATAAAGTCTCAGAGACCTCTGTAATGGCATATACACGTACATATTCATAATTGAAGCCCAAGAAGAAGAAGAAAGAAAAGAATAAAAAATCATCAAAAAATAATGAATATAAACTACCCAAATTTGATGAAAACCTTAACCTGAGCACACACACATGCACAAAAGGACAACAAGTCCTAAGTCACTGACAACAAGCTATCCAAAAAGACAGGAAAACAATCTCACATGCAGTAGCATCAAAAAGAATAAAATACTTTAAAATAAACAACCAAGGAGGTAAAAGACTTCTTGACAAAAAACTTTAAAACACTGATGAATGAAATTCAACTTAAATAAATGAAAAGATATCTCATGTTCATAGATTGGAAGAATTAAGATTGTTCGAGTGTTCATATTACCCAGAATGATCTACAGACTTAGTGCCATCCCTATCAAAATCCCAATGGTATTTCTCACACATAAATAGAAAAAATTATAAAATTCATATGGAACCACAAAAGAACCCCAATAACCAAAGCAATTTTAAATAAAGAAAATAAATTCAGAGGTGTCTATCATCACTGACTTCGGAATATACCTCAAAATTACAATCATTAAAATACTGATATAAATATAGACATAGAGATCAGCAGAACAGAACAGCACACTCGGAAAGAAGCTCACATATATCTAACTAATCTTTTCAAGGATGTTAAGAATGAATACATGGTAGGGAAAGAGCTGTGTTTTTGGCAAATGGTGTTAGAAAACCTGATTATTCATGTGGACAAGAATAAAATTGCAGGCAGACATAGTGAATTTCAAGCCAAGACTGATTAGGAAGACTTCCGGGAAATGGCAGAACAGTAAGCAGCAGAGTAAACAGCTTCTCGGAGCAAAATTGTCCAGATGCCATAATATAGTAACATGGGAAAGACAAAAAGGAAGGAAGTGGGTCCCCTGGACCCAGGAAGAATCTAAAGTGAGAATTGAAGCCCACAGAGAAAGTAAAAAAGAAAAACTTCAGTAAAGAAGAAGGTGGTAGCTGGCAACACTTTCGCCTGGAGCCGGACCCACTGTGCTAAAGGAGCTGTTGGAACCTGGGGACACACAGTCACTGTGGTAGCAGCAGCTGGTGATTCCAGGGGCCTCTGCAAGGAGACAGGATGTTGGAGGAGAGCAGCAAATGCAGAGGAGTACACTGGCTGGCAGTGAGTGGAGAAAGCTCAGTCCTCCCACAAGGAGAGAGCAATTGACCGGGAGCCATTTTGGAGTCAGGCCGGATAAGCTGCTAGTTCCCTCCAACAGTCCCTAGCTGGGAGCAGGCTGGTGAAAATTGCTGGGACTGAGCCCTGCACCCATGCACATTCCAGCAAACATTGCCAAGGTTCCCTGCAGGTAGACAGCTCCCTGCAGGTAGAGGTGAAGGCCAGCCCCACCCCTGTGCACACTCCAGCAGCCATTAGGGAGCCAACACAGGCTAGGAAAAGCAGCAGACAGCCCTGCACCAGTGCACCCAATGGCCACCATCAGATGCCCTTAGCCAGCACTGGCTAAAGAACCAAGCAGTCTCACTTCAGAGAAATTGTAGCCAATGCAAGAAGTGCCTGGGATCCCACTACCCACTTGTCCAGAAGAACCCAAGAATATGTAAAGATGAAGAAGCAAAAGGTAGTCTCTGGCTTCCAACCCAAGCAGAGCGGGTCCAGGAGATGTAAACATGGAAGAGATTGGGATTCACACACCTGAAATTTCTGAAGTGATGGCAACAGAAGTAAAGAAATAACTTCAGGTGTCTGTAAAAGAAATTAGAACAATAAAAATACTATCTCAGGATAAAAGAAGAAATGAAAAACAGGATAAAAGAAGAAATGAAAAATATAATAAAAGAATTGCTAAGCACCTCTAAAAGAAACACAGATGGAAGAATAGAGGAACAAAGGAAAATGGGGAAAACCGTGAATGAACAATATAAAAAGGATTTAGAATACATGAAACAGATTCAAAGAGATATTGAGGAAATTAAAAACTCCATTGAAAGCTGGCAAAACCACTTGAAAGAAACTGAAGATACACTTTCAAACCTTGAAGACAGGCTTGCAGCTTGCAATCGCAAAAGGAAAGGCCTCTTAAAAATAACAAGGAACCAGGAAGTAACAATTCAATGGCTGAAAGACAACCCCAAAAACCATAACTTAAGAATAATAAGTGTGAGTTAAAAAGCAGAGATCAACACAAATGACATTAAAACTCTATCTACAGAAATAATATCAGAAAACTTCCTAAGCATAGGAAAAAGAAGTGACATCCAGATAAATGAGGCATATAGAACTCCAACTAGCTATAACCAAATTCTACATCCAGATATAATAATCAAGATCTCAGAAATTCAACACAAAAACAATATTAAAAGCTGTTAGAGAAAAAAAAACAGATCACTTATAAAGGAAAACCCATCAGAATCACGACAGACTTCTCAACACAAACCATCAAATCAAGAAAAGCTTGGAGTAAAGTATTTCAAGTCTTCAAGGAAAACAACTTCCAACCCAGACTGATGTACCTTGCAAAACTATCTTGCAAAATTAATAGAGAAACAAGATATTTTCATGACAAAGAACAACTAAAGAAATTCATGACCACTAAACCAACCCTACAAAGAATACTGAAGGACATTCTAGAGAGAGATAAAAAAGAGCACCCTTCCAGTAACAATGGCAGAGGGGGATCACTGAGCAGGACAGACAATGGAATGGAGGGGAAAAGTAGGCAATCAACAGCAGGAAAATAGCATAGCAGAGATGAGGCAGAGCATGTTGGCCATAACCATTAATGTAGATGGCCTCAATTCACCAATAAAGAGAAATACAGGCAGAGTGAATCAGGAGACAGCATCCATCAATATGCTTTATTCAAGAAACACATTTAACTAGAAAGGGGGTTCATAGACTGAAGGTCAAAGGAGAGAGAACAATGCTCTATGTGTCAGGGAACCAGAAAGAAGTGGGGGTAGCTTGCCCATCAGATGCAGAGTGAATAAGAAAGTCATGACACTTTTATACAATGGAAAGCTACTGAGCTATAAAGAAAGATAACCTCAAGGCTCTTGTAGGTAAATGGATACAACTTGAGATCATGCTCATGGGTGAAATGGCTCAGTCACATGGGTGAATATCGTCTCCCTAGTATAAAAAGCTAAAGGAGTTAATGGGATCCAAAATGCACAATACATACTGTGAAAGTGAAAAGGGGGGAAGTGTCTAAAAAGGGAAGGCAGTGGCCATTGTTAATCTATTGTGATTTGAAACCCATAATGTTTTCATTGTTCTGTTTAGTTTGGTTTTATTCTGTTTTGCTTTGTCTAATTTTATTGTATTTGACAGCATGGACAGGTATTTCAAAGATAAAAAAAAAATGTTAGCCATTATTGATTTCCTATTATCTTGTTTTGAAGTCCTGTATTGCTTTCATTGTTTTGTTTGGATTGATTTTGTTCTATTTTGTTTTGTTTGATTGTATCATGTTTGATGGTATAGGCAACTACTTTGAAGATAACAAGAAGCATTATGGTAGCCACTGCTGTTTTACTATTATCTTGTTTTGCTGCTTCCATTGTTTTGTTTTTATTGGTTTTATTTTTTTTTATTTTATTATGCCTGATGGTATGGGCAGTTCTTCTGAAGATAACAAGAGGCATTATGGTAGCCATTATTGATTTCCTTGTATTTTTTTTGAAATTTTGTTTTGATTGTTTTGTTTTTATTAACTCTATTCTGTTTTATTTTGTTTTGATTGACTCTATTCTGTTTTATTTCACTTGGTTTTATTCTCTTCAAAATAAAAACTAAAATAAAATAAAATCATCTGCCAAAAAAAGACTGATTATAAAAAACAAAGAAGGTGACTACATTGTTGTAAAGGAAACAAACTAATATATATGTAACAAATGCCAGTGCACCCATCTATATAAAACAAATATTAACAGACATGAAAAATCAAATCAGCACTAATACAATTGTATTGGGGGATCTCAATACCCCACATCACCAAAAGAGATCAACTAGACAAAAAATTGACAATGAAATATTAGAACTTAACCAAACTTTTGAAAAAATGGACTTAGTAGATGTCTACAGAGTGTTCCACTCCACAACATCCAAATTCACAATTTTTTCAGCTTCACAAGGGATTTCTCCAAAATAGACCACATACTAGCTGACAGAACACACTTAAGTAAATATAAAAGAATCAAAATTATCCCATGCATATTATCAGACCATAATGCAATGAAATTGGGAATCAGTGGCAAAAGAAACCACTAGAACTGTGTAAATACACGGAAATTAAATAATACCCACCTGAGCAAGCAATGAGTCACAGATGAAATTAAAGAAGAAATTAGAGAGTTCCTACAATTAATTGAGAATGATAATGCAACATATCAGAACTTATGGAACACAATGCAAGCAGTCTTAAGATGGAAATTTATAGCAATAAACATCCATATCAGAGAAACAGAGCAAGTGCAAACAAACAATTAAATGCTGAACCTCAAACTTCTAGAAAAGCCTAAAGCTTGTATGAGGGAGGAAATTATAACTATCAGAGCAGAAATTAATGCATTAGAGACTAAAATATAAGGAATCAATCAATGGAAGAGTTGATTCTTCAAAAGATTAAATAAAATCAGCATGCCCTTAGCCAACCTTATCAAAAAAATGGAAAAAAGACTCAAATATACACAATTAAGGATGAAAAGGGTGAAATCACAATAGACCCTGAAGAATTCCAGATCATCCTCCTCCTACTTTGAGAACTTGTATTCTAATAAGATGGAAAATGCAGAAGAAATGGACAGATTTGTAGATATATATGAATTACCACAGCTGAATCAAGAAGATTTTAAAATCCAAATAAATCAAAATCAATCAATGAAATGGAAGTAACTAAAAACCTACCAACAAAGAAAAGGCCAGGCCCTGATGGAATCATTGCTGAGTTCTACAAGAAATTTAAAGAAGATCTAATGCCACTACTTTTTAAACTTTTTAATGAAATTGAAAAGGAAGCAATACTCCTAAATTCATTCCTGGAAACTAGGATTACGCTGATACCAAAACCAGAGAAGGACCCATCTAAGAAAGAGAATTACAGGCCAATCTCCCTAATGAATATAGACTCCAAAATCCTCAGTAAGACATTGACAAAAAGAATGCAGCAAATAATCAAGAAGATTATATACCATGACCAAGTTAGATTCATCCCAGGGATGCAAGGATGGTTGAACATGTGTAAATCAGTAAGTGTAATACACTGTTATGGTTGATACATTGTGTCAGCTTGAGAAGTTTAGAAGTTTAACTAAGCCACCCAGCAAGGAACCAGGGTTCTTACTTTGTAAATATCTTGATCCTGTACAAGATAAGGGCACAGAGATTTTGTGATTACTACACCCACACTACGGGGCAGTAAGCTGCTTACAATATAAAGGAGAAAAAGAGACACTTCCCTTTTTGATTTTGCTGTGTTCTGCTGCCATGAACTGTCATCCTCTGCCATATGCACTCTGCCTTGGAGCTAACTGACTATGGTCTGAAGCCTCCACAAACTGTGAGCTAAATAAACTATTCATTCCTTCATTTTAGGTGTCAGGTATTTTTTCTCAGCAATGAGAGAAATGTAACCAATACATACATCGTATTAACAAGGCCAAGGACAAAAACCATATGATCATCTCAATAGATGCAGAAAAAGCTTTTGACAAAGTCCAACACACACTCATGATAAAAATTTTGAAGAAAATTGGAATAAATGGCCTTTATCTCAATCTGATAAATACCATCTATGATAAACCAACAGCCAACATCATACTAAAATGGAAAAAAACTGAAAGCTTTTGCTCTAAAATCAGGAACAAGACAAGAATGTCCCCTGTCTCCACTCTTACTCAACATAGTTCTAGAAAACTTAGCCAGAGCAATTAGAAAAAAGAAATAAAAAGAATAACAGCAGGAAAGAAAGCAATTAAATTAGCATTATTTGCATCTAACATGATAATCCATATAGAAGACCCAAAATCTACACTAAAAGACTGCTAGATTTAATAAGTAAATTCAGTAGCATAGCTGAATATAAAGTCAACACTCAAACATCAATAGCCTTCCTGTACACAAATTAAAAAATGCATTGAAAGAGAAATTAAGGTAATAACGCCTTTTACAATAGCATCCTCCCAAAATTAAATACTTAGGAATCAATATAATGAAATATATAAAAGACCTCTACATTGAAAACTACTGTACTCTGGAAAAGGAGATTGAAGAGGATGTCAGAAAATGGAAAGATATCCCTTGCTCTTGGTTAGGAAGAACCAACATAGTGAAAATGGCCATACTCCCAAAACTGTTATATTGTTTTAATGCAATTACTATCAAAATTCCAATGGCATATCTCACAAATTAGAGATAACAACTCTAAATTCATTTGGAACCAAAAGAGACCTAGAATGGCAAAGGCAATTCTGGGTAACAAAGGCAAGACAGGGAGCAAGACAATCTCCAACTTGAAATTATACTACAAAGCTACTGTGCTTTAAAAGAAAAGACAGCATGTACTAGAAAAAAAAGAAAAGAAAAGAAAAAGAAAAAGAAAAAGAAAAAACAGGACCAAGAATCAATGTAACAGATTAGAAGAAGCAAAAACAATTCCAGACATATTCAACCACCTTATCTTTGAGAAAGAGGCCAAAAACATTCACTGGAAGAAAGCGTCTTTAATAACCAGTTCTGGAAAAACTGACTTTGCTCATGCCAAAGATTAAAATTGGACCCATATCTTTCACTATGCACTAAATGAAATTTGAAGTGGATCAAAAATCTAAATATTACAATACAAACATTAAATCTTCTGATAGATAGAATTGGTAAAACTGTTGAAGACATAGCTGTAGGCAAAGACTTTATGAATAAAATTCTGATCACACAGGAACTATCACAAAGAATCAACAACTGGGATCTCATATTATTAAAAAGATTTTGCACAGAAAGAGAAACCACCTACAGAGTGAAGAAAGAGCCCACAATGTGGGAAAAATGTTTTCCAGCTGTTCTTCAGACAAGGGATTACTATTGAGAACATATAAAAACTCAAAAAAAAATCAGACCTCCCAAATTTAGAGACCCAATCCAAAAATGGGCATCTGAGATGAACATGTACTTCTCAAATGAAGAAGTACAAACAGCAAATAAATATATGAAGAAATGTTCAACATCACTAGTTATTCGAGACATGCAAATTAAAAGAACACTGAGGTTTTGTCTGATCCCAGAAAGAATGGCTATTATAAAGAAATCAACTAATAAAAATTGCTAGAGGGGCTGTGGGGAAAAACTGTTGGTGGAAGTGCCGACTGGCGCAACCACTGTGGAAATCAGTGTGGAGAATTCACAAAAAACTAGGATTAGAGGTCCCATTTGACCCAACTATTGCTCTTCTGGGTTTCTTCCCAGAAGAATTAAAAACATTATACTACCGTGATAGATGTGCACTCATGTTTATAGTAGCACACTTTGTCATAGCAAAATCTTGGAAAAAACCCAAAAGACCATTGACTGCAAAATGGATAAAAAAGATACTGCATTTTTATACAGTGGAGTATTAGTCACAAAGAAGACAAGCTCTAAGCTTTTATAGGTAAATGGAGTCACCTCGAGTCCCTACTAATTAGTGAAATAAATCAGACCCATATGTGCATGTCTCCCTAGTGTGAGAAGCTGAAAGAGGAAATAAGATATTATAAATGTATATTAATTCTGTAAATAATGTCATGTTAGCCTTCCAAAGTTTTTCTTCCTTTTCAAAATTGGTTTAATAAGTTCAAGTCTTTTGGATTTTCATATCAATTTTAGAAAATCTTGCCAATTTTTTTTAAAAAACTGGAATTTTCATTAGAATTAGATTATTAGATCAGTTTTTAGAAACTTTTTATCTTCAAGTGTTTCACCTTAAAATGTTTCTTGAAATCTTCAATTTCTCTGTAATGTTTTCTAGTTTTCTATATAAAGGGCTTGTAAGTTTTGTGGTGAGATTTATTATTGTTTCATACTTTAATACTCTTATAAACAATGTGTTTTGTTTTTCTCACCATGAAGTGGTAGTATAGTTGCTTTTCAATAAATCTTATTTAGTAAAAAAAGAATAAACTGAAACTTTAATTTACACTATACACAAAAACCAATTCAAAATGAATTAAAACTCAAGGTATGAAATAGAAAAATTCTAGAAGAAAACAAAGGAAAACATTTATAACATCACTCTTGATGATTTCATGGATACAACAGCAAAAACAGAGAGAAAAAAAGGAAAAGATATGTGGAATTAAATTAAACCAAAAAAGCTTCTGCACAGCAAAAGAAAAATGAAAAGATAGTCCACAAAATTGGAAAAATATTTGCAAACCATATATCTAACAGGGGGTTAATATCCAAGGTATATAAGGGAGTCCTACAACTCAGTAATAATAGTAACAATCTGATTGAAAGTAGGCAATGGTAAGTTGTGCTTTTACACCAAGCCACTTTTTGCCAAGTACCCAACCTAGAAAGCTGTAAGTCATAAAGAAGATGTCTTGGGACACAATGATGCGAATTCTGTCGCAAAAGATGAACTCATAGGGCTGGGAATTTAGCTCAGCGGCATAAGCGCCTGCCTTGCAAGCATGTAGTCATGAGTTCGATTCCTGGAACCAATAAAAAAAGAAAGATGAGCTCATAACCAAACATCATTAAACCCGTAAGAAATTACTACACTGCCAGAAGATCACAACAATCTCAACAAAGACAGAAACTCTCATCTCAGGAAATAGCATTAGCAAACAAGACAGAAAAGGACATTAAACAAAATAAAAAGTAAAGATCCTTAAGCAAGGAAAGGAAGAAATCTTGAAATAAAGATAGAAGTTTATCAAATGGGAAAAATTGGATATAAGTAAACCAACAACATATTAGAAACTTAGGAGAGGGGATTATGCATGTTGTTCAGTCTAAAAACAGAAGGAAATCTCATGATACACATTTTGAACACAAAAT
Organism: Dolichotis patagonum; assembly: GCA_004027295.1. Lineage (NCBI taxonomy): Eukaryota > Metazoa > Chordata > Mammalia > Rodentia > Caviidae > Dolichotis > Dolichotis patagonum. Next base: position 1,045 of record PVJX010037176.1, on the reverse strand, counting down.
TATGCTTAGTGAACTAAGCCAGTCATAGAACACTGCATGAATCTATTTATTTGACATATCCAAACTAGTCAAGATCATAGAAGCAAAAAATAAAGTGGGGAACGCCAGGAGCTAGAGGGAGTAGAGAGAGAGGGGAAAAAAGAATATATATTTATATATATTTAATTATGCAAAATGAGTAATTTATTATTCAGAAGATCTGGTGTGTGTACAACTATAGATAACAATACTGTATTGTACATAAATCAAAAAGCAAAATAAAAAATAGGGGTTTTCCAAAGATGGCGGACCAGTAGGTAGTAGGAGAGGGACCCTCTCTGAGAGAGACAGCTTAAATGCCAGAATAGAACACCCTGGAGAGACCTAAACAGAGAGAGATGGACTCTTTCAACCCAGGAAGAAATTAAAGTGAAAAAAACCGCTCGAATAGGAGGTCCTGGGGCTACCATTAGAGAAGCTAAGATCAGCGAGCACAGCACTCTTGCTGAGCCTCCTCAATTCCTGCCCGTGACCGACCAAACTGCGCCAATGTGACCGGCTTGAGCGGCCGGAGCGTGGAGATGAACAGCCTTGCATGCAGCTCGCCCAGACCCGGCCCTGCACATGACCCACCCAGAGGCACCGTGAATTCGCACCGCAGCCACACTGAGGTCAGAGATCAGGGAGCCCAGCAGTTCTTAGGAACCAGCATCAACACACGGTGAGTGATGGGAATAAGACCCTCACACGAAAAAGGGGAAACCGACCGGAAGACATGTTGGATTTGGGCAGGACAGCCCTAACTCCATCAGGAAGTGGCTTCAGTTGGTTGCTCCCCTCGCAGAGTGGATTGGTGGAATCTGCTTGGACTGGGCCGTGCCCCTGGCCAGGACCCAGTGGGTCGCTACAAATTAATTCCCTGAGCTCAGTGCACACTGATGCAGTGAAGGCCTACAAAGGTTGACTGGCCTGGAAGGGAGAAGCCAGCACACACTGCCAGTGTTTCAAATTCAATCTCTGATAGCGGAAGGCAGAGGGCAGAAGCTCCTAGCCTGCACCCTCTAGA
>PVJX010037175.1:0-17108 GCA_004027295.1 Dolichotis patagonum | reverse complement strand
ATCTTGTGAAAAGATTGTCTATGTTATTTAGTATGAGCTCCCCATATGCAAAGATAAGGACAACCATTTGGAAGAAAATAAGAGACAATATGACAGATAGTGAAGATCTCTGGTTGTCTAGCTTTGAAATTTATGCTTTCTTATGTCCCATTCTGTTCTGTTTTGTTGTGTTTAATTTTACTCCCTTTTAAAATAAAATAAAAAAAATTTAAAAAAAGGAATTAGGAGTTCTTTACCTCAGAGATACATGCATCTTACTCTTTTCATTGGTAGCACGACCTGATTATCTGAATGGTCCTTTCGGGAGATGGATCTCAATAAACAAATAGGCTACTAGCATTACAGTACCTTTGAAGTGACACCTAAGATTAAAAATTTGTTTTCTTATTTGGTGTGAATTCAGGTACTTTATTTAAAATATCTGAGGGAATTTATAAAATGGGAATAATGACAAAAACTTGTAGCTTAGTTGTAACTGCATCATCCCACCCACCCCCACTACCTCTTTTCCATACATAAACCAAGAATATGAAAAGATTTCAGGTAGGAATTTGTTTTCAGAGTAAGGGGTATTGTCATGAGCAATGCAGAAGTCTGGGGACAGTGCTCCGTGTGACCTTCACGGAGGTAGTAGCATTTCAGAGGGCTTTTTTTCCAGGAACCTAACTTTCTTTTAGAGACTGAGACTACTTTTAACCCAAGTTTGTGTGATTATGCAGGACAGCTGTTTCAAGAAAATGTGTAGGCCAGTCTGTGATTCTGAGAGTCATCACTTTTAAGGTTAGGAGTGGGATGAGGGAGAAAACTAGAACAACTGGAGTTCTGAAGGCATCTATAGAGATCTACACTTACTATGCAGAAAGCTTCAACCCAAATTTACTTTGTTGCCAGTCTGGAGGATCTGGGTAGGGCTAACATTCTCTCTTATCTGGATGGCCTGGACATTCTTTCATTACCCTAAAGTTCAATGTGTCAGTTTCTGTTCTTGTGCTCTCATTCACCATTACCAGGTCATGATGGGAAAGGTTGACAATGGCCATGTTGGAGAGACGTTGGAAGAAGGGTCCTCCTACAAATTGTAATACGAACAAAATATTAGTCCACGGTATCTGGAGGGTACTTGGAAAATAACTCTTAAGATTAAAAGTGGATTCACTTTAAAATCTGGCATTCTTTTTATTTTTCCTATGTAAAAAATTATTTGTAATGGGTAAAATATAATGTACAATTTATTACACTAACCATTTTAAGTGGATAGACAGTAGTGTAAAGTATGTTCACATTGTTGTAAACTCAACATGCAGAGTATTTCATCTTCTCCAACTGAAATTCTACCCACTGAACATTGTATTAGTCAGTTTTGTTGTCTCTGAGATGCCATATTTGATACCGACGACTTGAAGGAGGAAAGAATTTTATTTAGTTCATGATTTCAGAGCTTTGAGTACATTGGAATATGGCTCCAAAGCAGGAACATGGTGGAGCTAAGCTTCTTAGTTCACAGACACTGGGGAAAAGTGCAGAACAGCACCAGAAAGAGAGGGACAAAAGGTCACACATGGTACCCAAGGCCACAACCCCACGAACTGCCTAGATACCCAGGTCGGCTCCACTAATCTGCTAGGTATTTCTTTTTCCCCCACCTCTTTTATCTTTTTTATTTTTATTTTAAAGAGGAAAAAAACAAAACAAAGTACAAGAAAAACAAAATGGAGACAAATGATAGCAAAAAACCCATAACAATAACCATATAGGCTTTCAAAACAAGGTGACAGGAGCTTAACAAAGGTTGTTATTTTGCATAGTTATCTTCAAAAGAGTTACTCAGATTACCATATATAGACATGCAAAATTGATCTAATCCTATGAATGTTAAATGTTTTGTTCCAAGAACTAATAGAATTAGTAGTATAATCATCTTAGCTATCTTAAGTGTATATACATAAATTTATATCTTTTTTTCTTTTCCCTACGTTCTTTTCTCTTTTTCCCTGAGTTATTTTTCTCCTTTCTTACCTTTTACAATATTTACTGAAGATTTTGTATTTCATTTACTCTTTCAGTTTCTTATATCAGGGAGACAATATGGTATTTATACATGTGAGTTTTACTTATTCCACTTATGAGTATGGTCTCAAGTCGCATCCATTTACCTAGAAAAGCCTCAGTGTGATCCTTCTTTATAGCTGAGTAGTACTCCATTGTATAAAAATAACACATCTTTTTTATCGATTCCTCAGTTGATGGGAATTTGGGTTGTTTCCAAGATTTAGCTATTACAAATTGTCTTTCTTATTAACATGGGTGCACATATATCATTATGGTATGATGTTTTCAATTCTTCTGGGAAAATGTCCAGAAGAGGGATAGCTGGGTCAAATGAGACCTCTAATGCTAGCTTTCTAAGGACCTTCCACACTAACTGCCACAGTGGTTATACCAGTCTATATTCCCACCAACAAGGCAGAAGAGTTCCTTCCCCTCCCCACAGCCTCTCCAGCATTTGTTATTGGTGGTTTTCTCGATCCTGGCCATTGTTTCTAGAGTAAGGTGTAATCTCAGTGTTATTTTAATTTATATTTCTCTAATGACCAATGATGATGAAAATTTTTTCATATATTTATTTGCCATTTGTATTTCTTTAGCTAGATGTGAGTATTCATCTCAGAGGCCCATTTTTGGATTGGGTCTTTGAATTTTGGGGGCTTGATTTAAATTCCTTATATGTTCTAGATCAAAGTCCTTTGTCTGAGGATAGTTGCCTAAATTTTTTTCCACTCTGAGGGTTATCTTTTCACTCTGTTGGTGATTTTTGTAATGTGCAAAAGTGTCGCCTTCTTTTTGTTTACACCTATTAATCTTCCATTGTTTGATTTACATTGTCTTGCATCTGTGGAATTGTTATTTCCTGATTTTTTGTTATTTTTAAAAGATATTCCTTTCCTGTTAATTATCTGCAATCTTGTTTTTGAGGTCTGAAACTCTATCTTCACATTCATTCAGGTGATTTTGCCAGCTTTTGATGGAATTTTTGATTTCCTGAACATCTCTTTGAATCTGTTTCATGCACTCTAATTCTTTCTTATATTGTTTATTCAAGGTTTCCACCATTCTTCAGTGCTCCTCTATTTTTTTAACTATGTCTTCTTTACATGTGTTCAGCATTTCTTTCATTATGTTTATCATTTTTTGTTTTACCTCAGAAATTATTTCTGATCTGAGTTCCTTTACAGCTTCATGGAGTTGTTCCTTTACTTCAGTTGCTATCATTTCAGAAGTATCAGATGTGTGGCTTACACTTTCTTCTATAACCATGTTTTCTAAGCTTGTTTGGGGTGAGCTGGAGGTTTGAGATCACATTTTGCTCTTTCGTTTCGTCATTTTCCTATATTTCCCAAGGGTAGTCAAATGCTCAATCTCAGTTATTTCCTGGGTTGAGGATGGCTGTCTGCACTGGAGGGGATTTTCCAAGCTGAGTGGAGATTGTTAGGCAGGCCTTACTAGGATTCTGGTAGCACTAGGAGGCTCCCAGAATGGGTGGAGTATACTGGGTGGACCTTCAGCACACCCCACACAGCTTGCTGAGGCTCCTTGGTGATTGGGCTTGCTGGGCAGGGCCCTACCAGGTCCCTAGTGGCCTCCAAGGCTGCATGGTTAGGTGGAGTATGCTGTGTAGGCCTTCAGCTCGCACCATACAGCACACTGACGCTCCCTAGCTGCTTGAGGTTGCTGGATGGGGCCTTACCGGGACCAGAGCCACATACCAAGGCTCCCCAACTGCTTGGGGTTGCTGGGCAGGGCCCTACCAGGTTCTGAGTGGCATACCAAGGCTGCACGGCTAGGTGGAATACACTGTGCAGGCCTTCAGGTCATGCCACGCAGCACACCCATGCTCCCTGGCTGCTTGGGTTCACTGGGCAGGGCCCTAATGGAACTCCAGTGGCACACCAAGGCTCCCTGGCTGCTTGGGGTTATTGAATAGGACACTACCAGGACCCAAAGGGCACACCAAGGCTCCTTGGTTGCTTGGGGCCACTGGGCAGGGCCTTACCAGGTTCCAAGTGGCATACCAAAGCTGCATGGCGAGGTAGAGTACACTGTGCAGGCCGTCAGCTCAGACCACAGCTGCTTGGCGTCACTGGAAATCACCCTTCTACTTCTGTCTTCATGATTTGACTACTCTAGCTAGCTAGTTTACCTTGCATACGTGAAATTAAGCAGTATTTGTCCTTTTGTGATGGGTTTATTTCATTTAGCATAATGTCTCCAAGGTTCATCTATGTTGTAGCTTATGTCAGTGTCCTTTTCTTCATTTTAAGGCTTTATTCCATCATTTGTATATAACCAGCATTCCTACTTTTAGGGATTTATATTAGAAAAACTTTCCTACAAGTTTCTAAGTAAATGTTCACTTCAGGAGTGTCTGGAGAGTTCAAAGTTGTAGATATTTTGTAAGAAACATCTAAATGTGCTGGCATGGGAATATGGCAAAGATCGAGGACTTACTGAAAACTGAAGGTGAAAACTCAAGCTGCAAGAGAGAATCTGTGGTTCAAAATACTTTTGTGAAAAATGAATAATGTAGTTCTAAATTGTTGGTGATGACCGTAAGTATTTTCTAACAGTTGGATCTTAAAAAAATAGTTTGGAATGAGTTTTGTGCATACAAAAAACAATAAAGCTGTCTTTTGAAATCAAAACAGAGGCACAAGAAGGAAACATTTGTTACTCAAAATGGTCATCAGAAAAGAATCAGCTCTGGTATTTACAAAGAAACATTCGGATTTTCACAAAGCCAACTTAATAGATAGTGCCTTCTGTCCCATAGTATTGGCATCCCGGTAGTGAAGGATGCTCTTCTGGACACCCCTTGGGGTCCTCCACAGCTCTAGCTAGATCTAGATCTGTGTTTAGTCTAGATCTGTGTTTCTGACCCAATTGATCCAAATCTATTTTGTGTCTCCAGCATGGACATCTCCAGCCTCCTGGAAATAAGACGGAATACCAGTTTCAAAGTTTGGCCATTATTTACACTTTGAATCTTATCATTTGATCCTTTTGTTGTTGTTGTTCTTGGCAGTCTTCATTTTACTACATCTATTAATTCCTGAGAGCATCCTTGCCTTTCAATCTCACAACTGGTGGTTTCCTCCTGCTCTCTTTCCTGGCTTTTGTCAGTAATACACAGCCATCATTTATTGAATGAGTCCTTCAAATTGTGTCACTCAGGATATACAACAACCCAAGAGAGAGATGGTGTTATTGGATTGGAGGTCTTGTTTAGGTTTTTGTTGTTCTAAACAGAGAACTGAGTAGGACACCCAAGAGTAACAGCAGGACCAATGATTTATTTGGAAGAGAAAAGACAAGATAAAACCTTGAGGCCATACTCTTAATTGAAATAAATCAAACACGCATGTGTAAATACTGAATTGTTTCTCTGGTGTGAGAAACCAAAAATGTAACAAAGACCAAAATGTACAATAGATATTGTGAAATAGGAAGAAATTGTTCAAATGGGAGGGGGAACAAGGAAGAGAGGAGAAGGGGAAACTTTTATAAATAGGGGTTGAAGGAACAGTAGAAGAATGGGAAAAAAAAGAATCAAGTTATATTGTGTACAGGTACAAATTCTCTATAATGAATATGATTATTATGTATACCTAAAATGTACCAATAAACAATTTAAAAATAAAGACAAGATAAAATCCATGGGGTTAATAAGCCAGTGAGAAGAGACCATAGCACTGACAGGCTTGGTATTGAGAGCTTTAAACCTTAGGGTTTGGGGTGGGACTGAGGGTTTGGTCTGAGTGAAACTCCTGCCAATGAGTGGCTTGATTCAGTGCCTCCATCAGGTCGTGGAGTTTTCCATCTTTCATGGCCATTGGAGGAACTGCCATGGCATTCAAAAGCATGGTGGGGTTAAACCTGCATAGTCAATGACATGGTAATTAGGCTCAGGGTCCACGAGGTAGCAGAAAACCACCGAGTGCATGGTTATACATGCTTATGTATAACCCTATTTTCTGGTTATCTTTTCTCGTTGTATTTAGATTTGGGAATCCTGGTCCTGGCTAATGCTTAACTGTGAAGGTGAGTCTAGTCAAGAAAGTGGGCTCCAAGGTGGCCCTCTTTTTTTCCAGATGCTTCCTTGGCTACCTTATGCATCATATCTAGCTCAAAAATAGCCTCTAAAGTAGGTAGAATTCTTCTTTTTTCAGTCTTTTCCTTAGCTATCTTTTGCCTCAATACCATTATTATACCCATTAGACAAATGAAGACCAAAGGCCTGAGAAACCCATCTATTCTTGACACTCACAACTCCCACTCCAGGTATAGTCTATGTGGTAACTTGGAGCAGTGAAGAAATAGGGTGTGTGTTTTCTTGAGGTTAAGCACATTTTTGTTTCATTTTCTGCTCCACCAGTTTTTCCTCCCTTCGGTTTTGCTTCAAGCAGAGGTCAACATGTTTCCAGTTACTGGAGTACTGTGGCTGTATTAACCATTGACCTTGCAGGTGATAATTTGGCAGTGATGAGAAGGTGGGAGGATTTTTTTCTTACAGAAATCCCTAGGCAGTTGTGTCAGCTGAAGAATGAGATGCTCATAAAGTCTAGTATCCTTGGTGAGAGTCAATTTGGTGAACCCAGTACCGGTGATTCTTTCCCACTGATTGTGTCAGCCTTGGAGAGAGAACACTGGACAACACAAGGCTTAACCATCTCCAAGGAAGAGAATGGGCCTTCACAGAGAATGTTCCTGATTTGGGTGGGAGGGAGCACAGAACTATATGTCAGGCAGTGACTCCTTCAACCTAGAGTTTTGGGTCATAGCTGGGGGAAAAGATCTCATCTCCTCCAGCTGGGCCTGTGCGATGTCAGAATAACTGAAAGAAAGGCAGAAGATGCAATTTGTCCTTCAGGAACTTTGTGTGCCTAAATCCAAAATATTGGAGTTCTTGGAACCAATTTCACCGTTGCTGACACTGATCATTCAACTCTGCTTGTTCCTCAAACTCAGTTCTTTAAGGACCTGAGTCAGGCTAGGGTTTTCAGGGAAACTCGGGCTTGTGACTGAAGCATTTTCCTGGAAGAATTCTAATCTTCCTATCAAGGGTCTCAAATAAAATGTTTGAAGAAGCAGAAATCTTGTTAGAATAAAACTGGGTTCTGGAGATGCTGAGCTGTTGGGCTCTTTGTGCTGGAGGAGGTGGAAGGTGGTCTGGGTACAGCCACGGAGTAGGCAGGACTCTCATGCATGTGTGTGAGAGTGCTTGTGTCTATGTGCGTGAATGTGTGTGGCAGAAGGCTGAGGCATGAGGGTTAGGAGACTGAGGGAGATGGCATTTGGCTGAATTTCTCATCCCTTCTGTTCTTTATTTTTCCACATTATTTAAAGGAAAAATGTGTGCAGGCTGCCCTGGGTGTTTTCAGGTGGAATTAAAGGCCCTGTGGTTTAGTCCAAGAGAACTGAACTCTGGAAATACATCTATGAAGGAGTCTTATTCAAGGGGCAAATACTGTTTTGTCTACCCTTGTCACAGAAGCTATTTTAAAAAATAAAGTGGGAGCCTGCAGTCTAAAAATCCTTTTATCATCCCTGCACCAAAGGGAGTAGGCGTGTGTGGGTGGGATTGTGCAGGGAGGGCTAAAGGATTCTCTGCCTGAAGTGGAGAGGCTGCCTGTTTGGCATAAGGAGAAGAGGTTAGAAGCCTGCTTGCTAAGGCTGTGACCCCCACCAATAACTAGGTACACTGCTTTGCTCAGGCTGTCATGATAAAACACTGCAGACTGGTCAGTTTAAACAACAGAGGTTTATTTTCTTACATCTGGAGGCTAAAATTCCAAGGTCAAAGTTTTGGCAAGTTTGATTTGTCATGGGGGCCTCTCTTTGGCTTAGAGATGCCCATCTCCTTCTGTTTCACAGCCTCTTCCCTTTGTGTTTCTCTGTGTCCTGATTTCTCTTATGGCATACTGGATTAAAGCCTATCCTAATGGCTTTCTTTAATTTAATTACCTCTCTTAAACACCCTCATATCTAAATACAGTCACGTTCTGTGGTATGATGGTTAGGAGTTCCACATATGAATTTGGGTAGAGGGGAGAATAGGCAATTTGGTCCATAACACTTCTGAGAAATACTTGAGAACAATGTGTTAGACTGAATCCATCAGTCTCTGTTGTCAATCAGAGACCAGAACAAAGATACCAAAGGACTGATGCCATCTTGGTGAGTAGAAATCATTCCCTGGGGCAGGTTGTGGGAGGGAGGACATAAAGGCTGTTCTTTGAACTCTGTCCTCTGTCTCCCTGTCATTTTTTCTGATTCTCCTTCTTGACTTCTCTATCATTCCTGTGGTCTCAGTTCCTTTGCTGTGCTCAGGACTTCACACTTAAATTTTGCTGCTCAGCAGCTCTTCCAAGGACCTGCTGGGCTTCTCCACCCTGATGGCTCACTGGCACACTAAATTCAGCACAGCTTGAAAGAAGTGCTCTGCCCCATGGGCCAACACTACCTCCTGATTTTCAGTAAGGATCATCCTCCTCTCCATCAGGAGCCTTTAGGGAAGCTGGTTGCCTTCCTCAATGTGACTGCGAGCTCCTGGAGGGCAAAACTGGGTCTATTTTCTGCTACATTCCCCATGCCTACTTTAGTAGACACCCAAGCATTCTCTGGTGTCTGAGGGAAGAAAATGTTACCCTTGTTTTACCACCATGACTAACTTTGGCCAATCTCCAAGTCTGAGTGATTGCTCAATTTCTTTCATCCCTCCTGCAAACATTTACAGGACATTGACTACATGTTTGGACCTCCTTTTATTGACTGACACTTAGTTGGGTGCTAGGAATGCAGGACAGGGTAGGAAATTCTGGGCATGACATGGAGGACATACTTTTCCTGTCCTCTACTTCTACCCTTATCTCTACCCTGACTTGGGGCTGCATTCCCTCAGCTCCAGACCATGGCACCTCCTCCTGGAGCTCCTCCGATTTTCCTATTTGTGTCTTAGACACAGATGTGGGCTTCTCAAAACTCACACTGACTACACCATTCCATTTCTCAGAGACACAGGGCACTTCCTAGTGCACAGCGGCCAGTAAGCCCTCTTTAGCTTAGCTGCCCAGCCTCATGTCCATGTCAACTCTTTTGTTCCTCCCTCTGTCCTAATGGTTCCCTCAGTGTATGTTGTACTTGGAAGCTTCTGAACCTTTGTCCAATGCTAAGTCTGCCTGGAATTCCCTTTCCCACCTGGATTCACCTGTAGAAATCTTTTCCCTGCGTCAGTGCTCTTCTCCAAGACCACTACCTCCAGGAAGCCTTTCCTAATCCTCAAGTGTAAGTTAACTTGTATTTCTGATATTCTGCTTCCCCAGCATGCAGCCTTCAGTTGTCTATTGCTGGAATCTTGACCAGAAGGTAGACTAGGGCTCTTGTGGACATACATTCCTCCTTCCAGTTTAAACCATCCAACATAGCAGTCACTGGCCACTCACTTCTGGCAATTTAAGCTAAAGCAAATGGAAATGAAATAGACATTTCAGCTCCTCTGTTGTATAAGTCATAGTTTAATGTTACATACAGCTAGTAGTTACTGTATTGGGTGGGACAGGTAAAGAACACAGAACATTCCACTGTTCCAGAAAGTTCTATCGGCCTGGGCTGTCTAAATGGAGAGTCCTGATTGCATGTTCTGGCATTAAGCATGGGTCTTCCCTATGCAGGTATTCAATAAATGTTTGCTGAGTTAAATTTGACATGTTTTAGAGGGAGTAAGAGAACCAGAGGAGCATTAAGAAAGAAGTCTTTGGGGTCTTTGAACAAGTTCTGCAGACTTCTAGAGTGAGCTTACAGCTGATTTGTGGATGGGGGGAGCAAAAGGCAGGGGAAACAGGAAAAGAGGCCAGGAGTGGAGTGCATACTTTTTGCCAGGTCTAGTGTGTAGCCCTAAAATTTGGTGTGGCTGGTGGGGTATGTGAGTGAGGGTGTAAACAATTGCTATTCTAGACATATTTTCTTGTCTAGATGAGATACATTTTTGGCTCAAAGCTTCACACAGAATCAGGGCCAAGAGTGTGTACTTGAGTGGGTGCATCAGAGATGTCACAATGTTTGAGCAGTGCCTCTTTTGTTCCCTGTGCTACCTTGTTCCCCTGCCCTTCCCAGTCAGATAAGTAGCTTGCTCAGGGGCCAGGCCACCCTGAGCAAAGCCTCTGAGAGAGGATGTGGGGACAACAGAGAAAATAGGGAGGACTGTGGGGAGAGGAAAGAGCTGGGTTCCTGGTCTTTTCCCCTCCCAAGTCTGGAGACTCAGGCTGTGTCAGTTTTAGCTTCAAACACAGGCAGCTCCCTTGCAGTGAGTGCGAGCTGGCTTCTCTGGGAAACCCAGTCTACAGGTCCTTCGCTGAGAGTGGGAGGTGCTGAGCTGTGTTGGGCTCAGAGCAAGAGGATAATTTCCCTTTCAAACTCTGTTGTCTACCCTGTAAACATTTCTGGGATTTAATATCACAAGATTATGTTGCCATCTGGGAATCACTATGTTCCTGAACAAAGAATTAGGACACAGTTCCTTTATCTCCAAGGTATACAAACATGACAATTATAGCCTCTGTGTAGGGCACCCACTAACTGGATTTGATAACCAAGTATCTCACTGGGAGAAGAGTCTTCAGTTAAACTAGGGCTCTGGCAAAAGGGAGCCAGAAATTGGCCAAGAAAGTAACCAAGCTATTGCTCCTAAAACAAAGAGAGTAGTAGGTTTTTCATGATTTGCCACAGTAGGTCTTACTGATTTTCCAGGAAGGGCTAAACACTGTTAATTTCCATTGACCAGGGGCAAAATTTCAAAAGGTGTGTGTGTGTGTGTGTAATGGACTTGGTCAACTTATTCTAGAGGCTGCTGATTTTTTGTGAATCTGGCACCATCACCCTGCACAACGCATCCCAGCCTTGTACCTAACAGGTGGTCAGTTTTTCTTTCAAACTGCTGAGTTACTTTATTTAATCTTTATTTTATTTTAAAAAGAATAAAACAAAATAGAACAGAACAAAGCAAATCAGAATAGAACAATGCAAGCAACACAGTACTTCACAACCAAATAACTGGTCATCAACAGTAGCTACCATAATGTCTCTTTTCTTCGATATAATTGAGCATACCTTCACACACAATAATATCAAACATAACAATATAGTATAAAACCATTCAAAAGAATGAAAGCATTACAGGACTTCAAAACCAAATAATAGGAAATAAACAATGTCTACTATAATATCTCATTTTCCTCAAAAAATGTGTCTACACTATCACATGTAATAAAATCAAATAAACCACAACAGGATAGAGCCAATCAAAACCAAAGAACAAAAGCATGGTAGGACTTCAAAGCAAGATGCTGGTAAATCAGCAATGGCTACCACAATGTCTTGTTTTCTTCAAAATAGCTATTCATATCATTATGTAAAATAAAATCAAACAAAGCAATAAAACCAATCAAACAGATGAATGAAAGCATTATAAGACTTCAAAGCAATATAATAGGAAACTGTGATTACCATAATATATCCCATTATATTCAAAATAGCTGCCCTTACTATCTGACAGCATAGAATCTAACAAAACAAGACAGAACAAAGCCAAACCTAACAAAATTTTGTAAACAATGCAAGAGTTCAAGATAAGACAATAAGAAGTTGACAGTAGTTTCCACCTTTTCCTCCCAGGTATTTACTCCCCTTTGCTCTTACATTAACTATTTTGCTTTTGGATCCCATTAACTCCTTCTGTTTCCTATGCTAGGGTTCACACATATAAGTTCGAACTGTTTCGGCCACGAACATGATCTCTAGTTGCGTCCATTTACATACAGGAGCCTTGAGATTATTCTACTTTGTAGCTGGGTAGCTTTCCACTGCATGAAAATACCAGATCTTTCTTATCCATTCTGTGGTTGATGGGCAAGTTACTCTTGCTTTTTTTATTTTTTTGTCTCCTGTCACATGAAACAATTGTTTCCTATCCTTTGATTTTGAGTCTATGAATTTCCTTTCCAGTTAAATGTGTTTCTTGTGTACAGTGTATCGATGGATCTTGTTTCTTGATCAACTCTCCCTTTGTTTCTTTTTGTTGCTGACCTGAGGCCATCTACATTAATGGTTATAACCAGCATACACTGGTTTGTCTCTGCCCTGCTCTCTTCCTGTTGTTGGCCCTCCACTTTTCCCCTTCATTCAATTGCTTGTCTTATTTGATGATCCTCCTCTACTGCTGTTCCTGGAAACATGGTCAGCTTTATCTCTCTCTAGAATATCCTTTAGCACTCTCTATAGGTTTGGTTTGGTAGTCATGAATTCCTTCAGTTGTTCTTTATCAAGGAAATATCTTATTTTTCCATCAATTTTGAAAGATAGCTTTTCTGGGTAGATCAATCTCGGTTGGCAGTTGTTTTCTTTCAGGGTTTGAAACACTTCACTCCAGACTCTTCTTGACTTGATGGTTTGTGCTGACAAGTCTCCTGTGATTCTGATTGGTTTTCCTTTATAGGTGATCTGTTTCGTTTCTCTAACAGCTTCTAATATTCTATTCTTCTGCTGAATTTCTGGGATCTTGATTATTATATGTTTGGGTATAGATTTACTTTGGTTATGGCTAGTTGGAGTCCTATATGCCTCACTTATCTGCATGCCAGATCCATTTCCCACATTTGGAAAGTTTTCTTCTATTACTTCTGTGAATAGCCTTTTAATTTCATTATTTTGACCCCTGCCTCTTCACCTACACCTATAATTCTTAAGTTATGTTTCTTCGCATCATCCTGCAGCTGTTGGGTTGTTATTTCCTGATTCCATGTTATTTTAAGAAATCTTTCCTTTCATGATCACTAGCTGTGATCACCTGTCTTCAAGGTCTGAAAGTCTATCTTCAGTCTCTCAAGCCAGCTTTTGATTGAATTGTTAATTTCCTGCATTTCTCTTTGAATCTGTTTCATGCATTGTAATTCCTTTCTACATTCATTCAAGGTTTCCATCATTTTCCTATGCTCTTCTTTATTGTCTCTGTCTTCTTTAGACTACCAAATAATTCTTTCAGTATGTTTGTGATTTCTTCTTTTACTTGAGACATTATTTCTGATTTGACTGCTTTTACAGTCTCATGAAGTTATTTCTTTACTTCAGTTGCTATCGTCTCAGAGATTTCAGGTTTGTGACTTCCATTTTCTTCCATGACTGTATCTCCCAGACTTATTCTGTGTGGGCTGGAGGTCTGAGTTTACCTTTTGCTCCTTCATCTTGACATTCTCCTGGGTTCCTTCCAATAAGCTGATTGTGGGATCCCAAGCACTTCCCACATTGGCTGCCCCTAAGCAGTGTAGGAAGATTGGACAGGTACCTGGGTTCCTCTAATTCCAGATTTAAAGGGAGGTAGTAGGATGTGGAGTGGGCTTCTCCAGAGCTATGCAGCTACACTGGGGCTTTGCTGATGATCAGGCGTGCACGGAGGTGGGGCTGCTTCTCTCAGCCTGTGTGACTACACTGGTTCTCCCATGATGGTGGCAGACACACAGAGGCGTGTTTGTCTGATTCTGCTAGTGAATGATGGCTGCCTGAGGGAACCAAGGGCCTCCAATCATGGCTTACGGATGCACAGAGCTTATGTGGCTGTGTGTCCCTGCTCTTGCTGGCTGCCTGCAGGAAGGAGCCTTCTGTGGCAGCTCCCTGAAAGTGAAGGCTGATCTGCTGGTTCTCTCTGCCCACACTGGCCGCCTGTAGGACGTGGCCTTTTGGTGGCGGCACATAGCAGGCAGAGGTGGATCTGTCTGTCTCCTTCGGCCTGCACTGGGTGTGTGGAGCAAAAAGCCTTCCAGCAGCAGCACCTGGCAGGCAGATGTGGGCCTTCTCCTCCTGCTGAGTTACTTTTACAGCTGCTGCATTCATACTGTGTAAACATCCTGACCATGTGGTAGGGCTTAAGGATTTTTCAGTGCTTAGACTGTCTGACATCTACAAGCACAACTGAAGAGTCAGTGTCCTCAGCAAAGGTAGCCTTCGGGATCCTGGGAAGTAACCCAGGCAATCGTTATGATAGCCCACATGTCAGAGATGTTATCTACAGCAAGGCTAGTGGGAAACTAATAATGCATTGCCCAGTGTGTGACCTCCAAAATTAGTGATTTTTAAATTGACTTAAATCAAGTGAAGCTAGAGGGATTAATTTTGTTTTGATATTGTGTGAATTTCCTGGGGAGACATAAAAGAAATGTCTGCCTCCAAACTGAGAGGGCAACAAAAGTCCAAAGAATGACTCAGTCAGGTTCAACTTGGTGAGTAAATGAGATTATTAGGGGTTACTTACAGAGTAGTGAGTGACTTGTGGCCTGCAGTCCTACCAAAGTTATAGTCCCTGTTTGCTAAGCTACCAGTTTTACAAGGCTCTAATTAAAACAAACAAACAAACAAACAAACACAAGATCAACAGCAAAAGTGTCCTTGAGGGAAAGTGATGTGTGCTCCATTCCTGTCCCACACTTATTCCACTGGTCTCAACATTCACTGTCATGCTGCACGGATGGATGACCTCGTGCTAGTCTGCACACAGCCTCAGCATCCGGAGAGGGCCCACCGAATGCTTTCCGGGCCCACTGCACAATGAAGTTACTTTGGTGAGAGTTTGGAGGACAGTTCTTAAGATACTTGATAACAATTTCTCATTTCATGAACGTTTGGTTACTGTGGTTTTATCAGCGTCTTACAATAGGTCTGTTGAAATCCACCATGCTACAAAGAGGTAATAGTTTACTGAGTCTGGGTGTTTATTTTGTTGTCCCTGTCTTCTGTCCTTGAACTACCCATTGTAGTGGTCTTTCACTCTCTCAAATCTAGAGGGTTTATTAAGGCTTTTCCTTAATAGCACAGGCAGTCAACAAACACACCCCGAGACTGGCGAGGTTGGAAGTGCCCAGGAAGTTGATTATCAGTCACAAAAGATTCTTTAAGTGATACCACTCATATATTCTTACAACAAAGCTGAGGAAACATACCCCAGAGCCTTAGGGTTGACATGTGTCAGAAGAGAAAAAGGAGATCTCAATATAGGTCTCCATGCTTCAGAGCAGTGAGTAAGGCTACCTAGATGGATCCTCAATTGCTGGGTTCTTGCTGTCATTTTGCTATCTGCCATGTATGGCTGGAGAGCCCACTGAAGACCCATCACTTGTAAGAGGGTGTGAAAAGAGACACACAGTGATCTTTCTGGCCCGTGGTTTATCTAGCTCTATGCTTGTTGCTACTGATGCTGATGCTGTGAGACAGATGTTTCAGTCTTGCCTTCACTCCAAATACTAAGGTTAGAACAGCAATGCTGCCTTCTCCCAAATGCTTCTCTCTTTCTCCTTCAAGGTCCTACTGGATGAGACCCTCCAGGCACCCAGGTATGCAGGGTGAGAGCTTTCCAACTCAGCAGAAATAGGCTTTTCTCACCTGGGCTCAAAGTACTCTGCCAGGTTTGCCTTTGACATGACTGTGTTGCCTGGCAACAGGGTTTAGACAACAGCAACCTGCTGAAATGAAGGAGGGAGCCACCTCCGCTCTGCCCCCGCTCACTCAAGGTGCTTCTCCCTTTCCCCTGCAGGATGAGGACTGCAGTGCTCTTGTTAAGACCCTGCTGGGCCAGGGACAATTGAGAGGCTCATTCTTTGCCACTCAGTCACACTGTGTCACAGCCTTCTGTTTTGTTTGTCTAAAAGCATTTAATACAGTTGGAAATTGTCTTGTTTTTCTTTTATTGTTTGTTTTCTCAAGAGTCAGAATTTCATATATGTTATTCACGTCTGTAGCCTTAGCACCTGGAAACTACCTAGACTGCTTCCTTCCTTTCCCAAGTGTAGTGAGAGGTTGGATTCTGAGTAACTTAAAGGGAGAGGCCTTATCAGAAGAGGAGGCGGAGGAGGTGGAGGCTGAGGAGAGGATGCTAGGTCTTTGACTGGCTAGGACATATGACCACTGGGCCCAAGGTTACAACCAAGGCAGTTGCTCTATGTTGGCTGCTCATGGAATTTACTTTTCCAACATTCTGTTACTAGTGTTTCCAAACTGCCTTCCACTGGCATAGATTAGGCAGACTCCAGGATCACACCTTTTCCCACTTTTTTCGTGAACCAGTTCCCACAGAGAATTCAGTGCCTATGACTGGCCTGCTGATTGTCAAAGTCCCCTGGACTGAAGTTCCCCAGACAAATCTGAAAGTGTTCAAGGCAGCGCTTGTCTATTGTGTCTAGCTTTGATCTGATGAGTAAGATTTCTCATAATCTCAACTAAATACTACCTAGTGTCACACTTAAAGCACAAAGCCCTTCTTCAAAACAGCCTCACAGGCAGGCAACCCCTCACATTTGGGAAAGAACAGAGACCTATTAGGGACTCAGATCAGAGTTCTTCTCTGTCTGATGGGCTTGACTATCTCACCAGCCTAATCTACTTCTTGGTTGGTCCCAGTCCATCCACCCTCATGCTGCAGAAAGCCCAGAAGACAGCTGCTGCTGTAGAAAAATGTTTCAGTTCTCTTACTTTATGGGCTAAGAGAACTGCTGAATCTGTCCCCATGTGCTAAATGAAGTGTGTAACCTGGGCTGCAAGACAGTCCTGGGTATATTCCCAGCAGAAATAATGACACATGCTCCATTTCAAAACTAGAAAGATACCTTAGTCATGATTTCATGCTGACTCATGCGGTGTTACTTCTCAGACATGTTAACCTTTAACTTGTTACTTTTAGGCAAGAGCATATCACTTTATGTTACTAGTTTCTTTCCCCACATTCTTTCAGGCTTCATCTTTTTTTTCCCCTTCTTTCACATTCCACATGTCAAATCTTCACATGAAAAGGAGCATTTGCATAGAGAAAGTGGATCTGGAAAACCTACCGAGATACACATATTTGGTAACTACCTTTCTTATTGCCACAGCAATGGGTCATGAAACAGCACAGACACATCCTCAGAGCAATGCTTTATTTTTTAAATTTTTTTAAAAATCAGTACTGGGAATCAAACTCATGACCACATGCTTGCAAGGCAGGCGCTTATGCTGCTGAGCTAAATCCCCAGCCCCTG
>PVJX010037174.1:0-17125 GCA_004027295.1 Dolichotis patagonum | reverse complement strand
CGTGCTTTGTCCCAGGCAGGTCTCCAGGAGGTTCCCTGCGAGTGAAGGGTGGGCCTACAGGTCCCAAAGAGTCAGGCCAAAATGCTGCTTTCTGCAAAGTTCCCGGTCTCAAACAGACCTGGCCAAGATGCCAGTCTCCGGGCAGTTCCCTGTGGATGAAGGGCGGGCCTACCAGTTTCAAACAGTCACGCCGAGATGCAGGTCTGCGCAGACTTTCAATCCAAACAGCCCGGGCCACTCTGCGGGTCCCAGAGGTTCAGGTCCCAAAGAGACAGGCAACGATGCTGGTCTCTGGGAGACTTCCTGGGGGTGAAAGGTGGGGCTATGGGCCAAAAATTAACATTTATAACCATTACAAAAGTAACTTATATTTCTATAAGAACTTCCACTCAAACTATTCTTGACCATGTCCCACACAGATGACTACAGATATATTCTTTCACTTTTAAGAAAAGAAAAGTATTTCATAAGAAAAAATGCTGAGGTTTTGAAGAAAACAAAACATTATGGCAGCCATTGCTGATTTAATATCATCTTCCTCAGAAGTCCTACCATGCTTCTACTCTGCTATTACCATCGGTTCTATCATGTTGTATCTTATTGGGATTTTAATATATGTGATAGTATAAACAAATCTTTTTATTCAAAATGATATATTATAGTAGCCATTGATCATAGTTATTCAGTTCAGAATGTCCTGTAATTCTTTCATTCTCTTGAACGGTGTTATACTATTGTGTTATGTTTGATATTATTGCATCTGAAACTATGCTCAACTATAGCAGAGAAAGAGATATTTTGACAGCTACTGTTAATGTCCAGTTGTTTGTTGTAAAGTGTTGTGTTGCTTATGTTGTTCTGTTCTGATCTGCTTTGTTCTGCCCTCTTTTGTTTTATTCTCTTTAAAATAAAAAGAAGTAATAAGAACTGTAGGAATAATAAAACCCAAAATGCATAATTGCTACAGTAAAAAAGAGAGCAAAAGAAAGTGCTCTAAAGGATATAACTGCATGTATGTTTAAGTGTGGAAAATAGATGACCATACTACTGTTTTTGTTAGATTGTTGAGCAGAACTGTTAATAGTCTCACTGTTTGAATGCCTACTTTGTATGCTTTAATTTTGTAACTTAAACAACTATTTCCAAGATGACAGTATGTAACTTATCAACTAGTGATTTCTTAGTGGTTTGTTGTTGTTGTTGTTGTTCTTTTCTTTTTTTCCTTTGGAATTCTGTATTGTTGCTACCTTTTTTTCTGTTTTGTTTGGTTGTGTTTTTTTTTCTTTCTAAATAAAATTTTTTAAAAAAAGGAAAAATGCTGAAAGAGAGTCTCATAAAAATGATAGTAAATTTTAGAAGTCCTTAGTATCTTACTAGTTATTGTTACTAGAATAAACAGTCACCATAATATGATATCAGAACCTTCCACTGAAGATTGGCAGGGAGAAGGAGAATAAATCCAAAGAAACTGAAGGAATGTAGTGAATGTAATAGCAAAAAATTGGCAAAATAAAAAAGAAAATCAAAAGAAATAACAAATCAACCAAAATATTCCATCTGACTTCTAAAACTCTTTTTGTGATGAAAGACAAAGCAGATTTCATTTCTTAGCTGCTGCTAGTGCAGAGTATCAACAAGCATTGCCAATAAATACATAATGTGAGCTATGTATGCAATTTAAATTTTATAGTAGCCACATTAAAAGGTAGCAAGACACAAGAAAAAATACTTTCAATAATATATTTTATTAGTAGATCAAAAATATGGTCATTTCAATACATAATCAATATCAAAAATTACTGAGATTTTTATGGTATTTTCCTATGCTGATCTAGTTTATGTTTCACACTTACAACATGTCTCACTGCAGACTAGCTACATGTCAGTTTCTCCATAATCAGATGCTATTGGCTCATGTCTGTGAAACCGGACAGGACACACCCGTGTTCAAATGGTGTTACATATCACTTCAGAATTCTTTGCCCTTTGCAGTTAGTTTATGTTTCATTCTTAATGTGGCATTAGGACAAGATAAAGACTTGTATACCAACTATTCCATTTGTATTCTAGGTCCCACAAGGTAGGTGACAAGCCTTCAGGAGTTACCTTGCCGACAATTTCGGAGTAAGCCTTTTTCAGACAGATGTAGTGGCATTAGTTGAACAGCCACAGTTCTAATAGGGACATAGTAGATGACACCTCAAAAAGTAACCTAGTTACTTTGCATAGTAGTGTTTACACAACATAGGCTCTCTACAGGCATCTCTATTCCCCAAGATTTCATCTTGAAATAACAAAATGGCCCAAATTCATCTGAAGATAAATTGCTTTAATTATTAAGCAGATTGTGAAGTGCATTGTTTCAAATATCCGTCCACTCAGTGTGCAGTGTCCACAGTGGTTTCGCTGTAGTATTCTCCAGGTGCTCCTATGGAGCTTAATGTCAATGAAACACAGCTACCCCAGATTAGCTTTATGTCTGCAATTTGTTCACTTCTTCACTAGAAAAAAGCTGATCTCAGTAATTGTGGGAGTAGATTATGATTTCCTAGCATTGCAAAATCTGCTGTTTTTTTAGTCCAACTGTCAGCACTAGTGCTAGTATCCATGGAAATCTCACAGTATAATTATTATCTTAGTTCTTAGAATTGATATAGTGAAACTATACAGATAGTAGCTTTTGCATTGGCATGTGAGATTGTAGAAGAGAATATAGTGATTAAGACCAGCAGGAAGTGGATTTAACTTAGACTATCTGGATTGGAATCCTAGTTTAGCTACTACCAGCTTTGTCTCTGGACCTTGCCTTTGAAATGGGAAAATACTAAAGTTGTAGAGAAGATCAAATAAAATTATCTAAAGTGTGCAACACAGTGCCCCGATTCAGAATTATTTCATAAACACTAGCTAAGTCACCTTTGGGTAATTAATTCCATCAGGCAAATTTGGTAGCACTGAAAAAAGTAGCTATATGATAGCATTTGTGAAGCTCTAGAGACAATTTTTTCCAAAGGAAATTCTAGCTCACTAACTTCTGAAAAATTTTCCTCAGAAAGGTTTCTCCAAACTGTGACATTCTAAACTTCCTTTCCAGATACTTATTATGCAACTGTGTTAATGTTTTAGTTTGGAAATTCTCCCCTTCAGATCCTGTGATCAAGAATCAAGTCAGATTATCACTCCTTAAACATACTCAATATCACCTGGTAAAGTAGCCGTTTTGACATAATTTTAGTCTTATCATTCTGAATCAAGAGTGGCATTTGAAGGTCAAAATTTTTCTAATTTTGATTTTCTTGACTATATGATTTTTATACCATTTTTCGCTTGGGTATGGCAGAAATGAAATTGTAGGGTTTATGTAAGTGGGGCTCTCTGATGGGAGTTTCTCTGGAGATGTTTCCTCCTCCTTTCCTTACTGTGAAAATAAAGCCCACTTAGACACTTAGCTTTTCAGGTGGGTAATTCTCTAATGTTTTGTCAGTTAGATTTATAGTTCTTCTCTTTGAGGTTCATGTTCATTAAGACTATAAATTTCATGCCCACACTATCTGAAATTTCAGTATTCTGGGACTCAAATTATACTTTGAGAGACTTCTCTCAATTAAATAAAAATGTGATATAAAACTAGACAAGATTTTGCAGTTTTTCCAATGGATCTGCTTTAATGCTAAACTATTGCCTTTTGAACACCCTGATAAATAGTTAATATAGTGATCAGTATGCGCCAGATACTTTCCTATTTGTTTTACATAAATTAAATGTTACTAATCTTCACAATAGCGCTAAGAAAGCAATATTATGATTCCTCTTCATCAATGGGAAAAACCAAGCACAAAGAGGTTAAGAATTCACCTAAGTTCTCTTAGTTGCCAAGTGGTTGAGTTGGGATTTGACTGCAGATTGCATTTCAGCACCTAAGACTAACCACACTATGCCATAATCTGCTACATACGGGCACACACACACACACACACACATGCACACACATACACACACCCCAAAGAGAAGGCACTGTGAATTAAAAAGTAAACTCGTCACATTTAGCATATCTCTGGAACCAAAGCTATTTAAATAACCTAATCTTAATTTATACATATTTCAGAAAGCATATGCTTTCTAAATAAATCACTAGGGGACACAGGCAAGAATATAAAATGATTATGAAAATTAACCAAAATGTCAAGGTAGCTTCCACCATAGATTACTACAGTATTTCAGTGCTTTTATTTATGAATTAGGAAATACTTGTCTTTCTCTCACATATATATCCAAACTGTAAAACAATATGGATATATAGATGACTTGTGCTATTGGATGATGTTGAATTTTTTTTTTTTTTACTTCAGCAGGAAATCATTATCCAAGCCCAGCAACAAATTTGTGCTATACACAAAACAATTTATCTGCTAGAGTTCATGGGCAGCTGGATTGGGAAAAAACACATTAATTATCATTCAAGAGTAAATGCCCCCATAGACATACCATTTAATTAACAAAGAGGCCAGTATTGGAAATGAATAATTTGAGGTAAGCAGAAAGAGATGTGTGAGATAAACCTGTAGGTCATTTAAAGATATTATCAGTGAATGAACATTTAAAAATACACAGAACATGTCTCTACCGTCCTTGTAAACATGAAGAGTTCTTTAAAAAGAGGCCTTACCAAGCCTCTTCTTTGTGTATATTAAAAGTTACTCCTTGTGAGGAGGAAGTGAGTTGTGTTCTTCAGGAACATCAGTTTCATAAGAGGTTGGAAAATCCCACTGCCTTGAAGTCAAATTCTGAACTGGTGAGAGCAAAAATCACTTCCTGTAGCAAGGTTCTTCTGTCTTCAAAAATCCTTGAAATTTGTAGCTCTGCCAAGATTATAAATAGAAGTGGCATGGCAGCAGTGAATTGATCATTCTGCTAAATGTGCTCATCCCATTTGGCGTAGTTTTATGAAGCATGGCAGCAGCTGGGGCGGTGGTAGCTGCTCGGCCACTATGGTCACAGTTGCTACTGCTACAAAATAACTTTATGTTTTTGATTTTTACTGAGACAAGCCAGAAAATATTTTCCTATAGCACTAAAATGTAAACAAATAAATAAAATTATACCTAAAGCTTGTTTCTTTGAGAACTCTGGGACCACCAAAATCTTAAATGAAATCACATACATTACATCCACTGACTTCCTGAAACAATCTAAAAATCGGAATTCTAAGACCCGGTTTGGCATTATAGGTGGGCTGCAGTGAGTTGTTGAGGCTATCAGATTTTGTATTAGGATTTCTGAAAATGAGATCCTTAATAAAAGAGGCCAAAAGGCCACACCAATCTGTCAGAGACAGTGGGGAGGTAGGAGGTGTCAGGTATAGATTTTTTTCAGTTCTGATCTCAGTATTTTCTGGCAACTATCAGAAAAGCAAGACAAGTTCATTTTCAATGATCTTTCCTCTTGGGTAAATATATCCCCCGGCCCCAGCATCTCCTTAGATTCTTAATTTGATTTGATGCAGGAAGTATTTATATTTGGAGAAAATAAACTCTAGCACTGGAGTAGCAAACAAGGTGAGGAGAGGAGCCAGGAGAAGGAGCTCCCTGAGCTGAGTTCTGTGCCTCTTGCCAGGTGACGCCTTCATCTTAGAGGCCTTTTCCTCTGATTTTCTCCGTTACCTCCATGATGGCCTCTAGGAATGACCTCCTCATAGACAAAAACTTCTTCCACAGCTCAGCTGAGATATGTTCAACCAAACTTTTCAAAATTCCAAGAATTGGCCTGGGATTTAACTCTGGCTTAAGTGCCTGCCTGGCAAGCATGAGGTCGTGAGTTCAATCCCTGATACAAAAAAAAAAAAATTCCAAGAATTAAAAGGAAATAAACATGAAAATGCAGAAAATAAGGCAATCCAGACTACAAAGAAAACCACTTGTTTCTCTCTGCCCACATTTTTTCACCAGTAAAACATTTATTTCAAAACAGACTCTTACACAAAGCCTTGACAGATAAAACAGCAACCTCTGGGACCACTCTAGTAAATGTGGAGGAAAAACCACTAGGTTCACTTTCTTAGTGACAAGCACCCGTAGGAGTACCTGAGGCTCCTAAACAGAGCATCTAAAGAGTCTCAGCATTATTTGAAAATAACCTTATAGACTTTCACATGACCTTAAATACAGACTTCCACATAACACACCTCCTGGTCACAGTCTCACCCCAACACATACACATTTACATATACAATAGACATCCGAATACCTCTTTGAAAGCCACAGTATGCAGTGACCATACTCCATTCCTTCCCTGTACCATTAGGGCTGGTCTGGTATATGTGCTCCTTCCCCTAGTGACAAACACTAGACTTAACCTTGCTTTGTAATACTAGTTGGGTTCCTGGTATGGATGTAACCAGATCTCAGACACTAATAATGTATTAGAAAGTGAGTAGTTGCCTCATAAATTTTTGCATTTCCCATCTCCTGTAAGATTATAATATTTTAGAGGAAACCAAAAATGTCTACACTTGAAGTAATCTCACTTAGAAAATAAAACAGGGAGCAGTTTTTACATTGAAAATAAAAAAAAAATACTAAAAGGATCATAAGAAAAGGGAGGAAACAGTATTAGTTGGAGGATGAATGAGTATTTTTGAAAGAGTAATTAAAACATAAGGTAGACCCTGAGAAAGGGATTTTGTTGGGAAGAAGTATTCTCAGCAAGCACTTGATAAACTAAGGTATATTATTTAAAAAAAAAAAAAGTGTTCATTCTAAGGAATAAATGTCCAAGTAGATCCAAGCTTTACTCAGAACAAATTTCCAAGAAGAAATTTACGTTAGCTCTTTGATGGTATAGATTATTTTATCACTGGGAAGATACAGGTGGAGCTTCTCAAATCATTCGCAGCAACCTCTAATTACAGGTACTTGTAATCTCTGTATGGTGAAATCTTTGCCCAAGTCATGTTGGGGAGAAATATGGAAAATTGGCAGTTTACCTCCCAATATGATTCCAGTTGGAATAATATTTTTTAAATACTAGACAGTGTATTTCCTTCTTATTTTTACCTGTTTTCACCTTCTATCCCAGTTGATCTATACCCATAACTTGAAAAAGAAGATAAAACCATAGAAAGTTGAAAAGAAAGGAATCTTTTTCCTCACTTTTGATTTTCAAAAGCCTGTGTAAAAGATTTGGAAGAAAATGACTGCTAAGAAATTGTCCTCATCTATCTCTCAACCTCCCTTCCTTTCATCCCTAAAATGATAGAAAATAATTTTCCAGACTTGTAGAAAATCTAGAAGAATAGACAGATGGCAATAATGGGAGAAGAAGATCCTGAAAAAGGATACTGGACCCAATGAGACCTCAGGGACAAGAGATGAATCAAGTTCAATACCAACTCAGCTTTCACTCAAGCAAATACTGTCAGCTAGTGAAGATTCCCTTCCATACTGCTCAGCCTTTTGGTTATAAACCAATTTGAGCTCCATCCTTTTTCTCCAAATGACATGTAGATGACTATATAGTCTAGTGGTTTTGAAACATTGATACACACTATTATCAACTATGAGGCTTGTTGGAACCCAAGTGTTGGGCTCCCCTGTAGAGTTTCTGAATCAGTAAGTCTGAGGTAAAGCCTTTGAATGTGCATTTTTAGTAGGGTCCCAAGCAATGCTGTTGTGTGCTGGGGGCAGCACTTTGAGAATGGCTGCCTTAGGTAGTGTTGTAAGTCATTCCTAAGCACAAAGAAGGGGAAAAAAGGGTTCTACAACATACCAATATTTCAGTGACAATGATAGATGAGAAAGTTCCTGAGAGGGATTTGAGGTTATGCTAACAGAACCCTCTTGAAATGTCCTTTTAGCTTAATTAGTGATACAACCCACTAGAAAAATAGCCTGAAAACTGTATGATTTATACTTGAATGTTTGAGACTACACTCTCATCTGCGTATCTCAGAGCTCCTTAGTTTTAATGACAAATTTTTGGCTCAGAAATTCTTTGAGTAGATAGCATTCGATAAAGACATGTAAGGTCATTCAAGTTCACTGTTCCAAGTGGAGCTCCCTCTCTCAGAACACCTGCGTCCACCATGGGCTGGACCCAAAGCACATAAATATGACTGCTTATCATGATTATTTATAACAGCATTTAATTTGAGACCTCTCATAAAAGTGTTCTCAATAAATGTTTTCTAGCTAGTTAAGTTGTAGCCAAATTTTGACAATCCCAAACATGAGCTGCGTTTATCTATACTTTCCTGCCTCCCCTCTATTCTCATGTCCACATGTTAGCAATAACAGGACCAAAAATTGCCCTTGGGTTTACACTGCTGGCAGCCTGAGCATGTAGCCTTCTAAACCTACTCTTCCAGGCCCTGCTAATGAAATTTAGAGAATGTCAGGCAACAGGTCTCTGTTGTTAAGGAGAGTAAAGAGGAGAAGCTGGCTCCCAGAGATGTGGTCTCAGTAGGCATTCAAAACCTCCAGTATTCTTAGCTCCTGCTTATCTTGGGCTGAGCCTTTGTTAGGATTAGGAAAAAAAAAAAAAAAAAGCCGGAAAAAGAAAAATCCGAGCAGTCTTGTGAAAACTAGCTTCTCAGTAAGCTACATAGATGCTTCCTGGTTACCCCTGATATGAGAATAACCTTTAAACTGTTTCCATTTCTGATCCCAGCTGGAAACAGGAAATGCATGGGGTACAGCTTTAAACAAAAACAAAAGGACCAAAAGATAAACCAAATTGTCCCAGGGTTCAGAAGAGGTTTATGCTAAGTGTTAGAGGAATCAGATCTAGTGAATCCTCCCCCAATTTCTGCCGTTCCAGAAATTCCTTTCAGGGGAGGGGGGTGGGAAAGAAAAGGCTGTACTAAATTGCGCGACACTGCCATCTTCAGGGCCGAGAGGGAAAATTTCTCAGGGTCAGTCAGATAAATCATCTTCCTAAGGCTTCATTTAAATATAATCAGATGGTTAAAAATTTGACAGCAGACAGCCTGGAACAGATTTTTCTACTGTTTCCAATGTTTGAAAAGTCAGTAGAGACAGCTTTTTTGTGGTGTATGCACATTTTAAAAAAATATTTGCTGATTGAAAAGTCATTTACAATAAATAAGATAGTTTAAATAGCTCAAACTGCATTGCCAAATGATGGGAGTAACACAGACACAAACATATTGTTCTGAAAAAAAATTCCTTAAGAAGAAAAGTATGAATCGAAGGATTCAGCAGTGCCGTTTGAACAGATGGTGTGATTAACAACTAGTGTGTTAGCCATCTCAGGAGTTTACAGAGAAGTAAACAAATGAAAGAGAAAAATCACTTTATTCCCCCAAAGAGTTTTTAGTTCATTTCATTACAAAAATTTGGAAGTCTGCATTTTGAAAATTGGATAGTCTTAGGGGATACTGAGAATGAGGACATAGGGGAGTCTTTAAAAACTGTTTCATTTCCGATCCAGTGACGTGCTGATGTTCCCAGGATGGGCCAGGGTAAGATGGAGGAGCTAGGGCTGCCACTGTCATCAAAGCGCTGGAGGCAGCTGGGGCAGTGACGAACACACTGGCCTCGGAGTAAAAGGGTCAGATTCTTGTCCTGACTCTGGCACCAACTGCTGCTGACTTGGAGGCTGTCCTTGCTCTCCCTGGACCTAGTTTCTTTGTTTGGAAAATAAGAGCGAGAACCAGACGAGCTGTACAGCTGTACTTCAAAAACTTTAGTATGTACCTGGGGAGCTCATTAAGATGCAAATTCTAACCTAAGGCAGGGTCTGAGGGTTGAGATTCCTCACAGGCTCCCAGGTAATGCTGACTTTGCTCATCTACAGAACACACGTTTACCACCATGGTTCTAAAATTCCTTCCAGCAATGCTATTCTATACTGAGATGCTAGGTATTGCCTAGAGGAGAAGAGGAAGTATCTAGTTTCCCAGGGTTATAACCCAGAAATATTTACAGACAAAATTACACAGTAAATATGACAAATGGTACATTGATTTTTTTTTTTTTTCTCTTTTTGAGACAGAGTCTCACATTGCAGTTCAGGCTGGCCTTGGGCTCACTTTGTAGCCCAGGCTGGTCTCAAACTTGCAACCATTCTCCTGCCTCAGCTTCCAGAGTGCTGGGATTACAGGAGTGTGCCACCACGCCCAGCAGTACATTGATTTTAAAAACAAGTATTTTATTTACATTATATAGTTAACAGTGAGAATTGACTTTTGTGAGGAGACCAGGTGAGGGAAGGATCCTGGAAACCAAATACATGAGGATGAGCAGGGAAGTTGGGAGATGGTATCATCAGTGAGCGTCCACACAGTGTCTTCATGATTGATCTTGGAACTTCATCAGAATTAAAAACTTTTATCTCTGAAATGCATTGGAAAAAGGATGGAAAGGCCAGGAAAAAATATTTACCAATCGCAAATCTGACAGAAGATTTTTATGCAGAATACACAAAGAATTTTCAAAACAACAGTAGGAAAGCATCGTAATTTTAGAAAAGACAAAAGAACTGAACAGATACCCATAAGGATGGCAAATAAAAGAAATTTAACATCATTAGCCACTAGGGAAATTCAAATTAAAGCTATGATATCTATTACAATGGGTAAAGTTAAAAATATTGACAATACCAAGTGCTGGCAAGGATGTAGAGCAAGTGGACTGCTCATATATTGCTGGTGGGGTTGTATAATGAGGTGACACTCTTGAAAACACAAAACTAAGGTGACAGAGTGTGAGAGTATGAAAGTGGAGCAGAAGAGAGTTTGGGAAGAAGATATAACAGGCTAACATACTGATTGTGGTCATGCTTGAACCAAATTATGCATATGTTAAAATTCATGGCATTATATATTCAAGATAATCAATTTACTATCTGTTGGTCACTTTTTAAAAATTGATCTTAAAAACACAGAACAGTTTGCATATTTCAACTTTATGCAGGAATGAAAAGTCTTTTAAAGCCTGATTAATTAAGTAAATGTTTCCCAGCCACCACTATAATGTTCTATCAAAAAGCTTTTAGGTCTAGCTGCAACTTTATATCTTTTTCACACACGCTGTACTCTAGTCCCAAAAGTTTATCATTTTAGGCCCATGGTACTCTTTCTTTTTCTGATTATTTGTAAAATGTCAGAAGAGTCTTTTCCTACAAGCGAAGGCCCAATGCTTAGCATAAGTCAATGATGAGACAAGGAGACTAACTCATCACTGTCAAGCCTTGCCTTCCAAGAAACTTAATATCCCTGTAAAAATAAACTAAGCTGATTGAGTCTCTCATTGTTTGCATCATGTCATACTTCCCTAGAAATTTCACAAAAGAAAATGCAGTAACAAGTCCTCTGGAAAGAAAAGAAAGAATAGACAAATAAACAGGTATAAGAAGATAGTCGATCTCATTAGCAATTAAAAACCTTCAAAGATGATATGCTTTCATTTTTTTACTTATTTATTTACTATTTTTGGTACTGAGGAATGAGCCTTCCACTGAGCTACATTCCGAGTTCTTTTTAAATTTTGAGATGGGCTCTTGATAAGTTGCACAGCTGACCTTAAACTTATTTCTGCCTCACCCTCCTGAGTAATTGGAATTTTAGGTATGAACCACAACCTCTGGCTCCATATGGCACTTTTTAACCTAACAGCTTTGTAAAAATTAAACAGAATGATAACACATAGGGTTGGGCAAGGTTAGGAAAATGAGACATGGAGGTAAACTGACAATACCTTTTAGAAGCTAACTTGGCAGCATATGGCAAAGTGGTTTAAAATGTGCATTATTTTTCAGCTGGTAACTCAGCTTCTAGAAATGTATCCTAAGGAATAATCAAGCCAGGGTATTGGGCCTACTCTTCAATAGTGCAATATTGAATGGTAGGGTTCTAAAATCTCATCCAGTGAATGGATAAAGATACTCTCTCATTCTCTGATGCACGTCAAGAATGTACTGAGACTCAAATATTGAGCTGAGTGTAAAAGTAAACTTTATTTAAGCTACGTAACTCAATATTATCTATCTATAAAAAGATAGATTAGTTACATATACTATATAATGTACAGACATTACCAACAGGAAAAATCATAATAAGTATCTATATTTCTTGACATAGAAAGACTTGTATTTCATATTTTTAAATGAAAATTGCAGAACACAAAATAATATGATCTCATTTTATGTAAAATTTACAAAAAGAGAGAAAATATTTTTGTGGGGTAAATTCTGTAGGAGTAAAATTCAAGGTGTTATCACAGTTATTGCTGGAGAGTGGAATGATAACCGATTTTATTTTTTTCTTCATATGTTTCTGTATGTATTCACATATATACACTGACAAGTTTATTTCTTAAAAGGTATATCAGTTTACCCCAATGCCCTATGTCCTCGTTTTGTTTTGTTTTTTTTTTCAGTGAAAGTATTTTACTTCATGATTGAAAATATCCTACGAAACTATGTCCGGATATACCTAGTAGATTAAACAGGTGTTAACATTATGTGCTTTCTCCCTTGAAAGGTTATGCTTCTTAGCCATTTGGAATTCTACTTCTCATTAGGCTTTACAGTTTGCAGACCTTCTAGGAATTACATTCATATCATTTGGAGTCACACAAGTTAGTCCCCAGCTGCAGGCACAGTGACCATGGCCAGTGCTAAGTCTATCAGAAAGTCTTGGCCGAGTGTGTCTGTTCCTTCCAGTGACCTTGCTGTTTCCTGACTTCTTCCTTCCCAAGCCACAACCTCTGCTTCAGCATTAATCTGGAAATGAAATTCAGCCTTGATATTTCCACCAACATCTTCCTTCAAAATAAGAAAAAGACCAGAATTTTTTTCTTTCAGTTTTCCTTAAAATAGGATTTCATTAAAAATATTGGAGTGCCCTTAATTTTTTTCAAGTAATAAAATGTCAGACAGCAAAAGGGGAAAGTTTTTGACTTCAGAATTAATTTTTTTCTTTTATATGCTAATACTTTCTATTCAGGAAAATAAATAAATAAATTCCCTAGATCTATAGTTTCTTTTTCATTCATACATCCAATTTTGGCATAGCTCCTCAGCTTGCTGGTTTGAAGTATTTAAAAATAATCTTTGGTATGGAAAATAATCTTTGGTTTACAACATAATATGCATGTAGATGCATTTCATCACTTAATATTTAGATCATACCTGATGCATGGATATTTTCTGGCAAACAATGTGTTTTCATTAATATCCTTAGTTGGGCTCTTGGCTTTTAAAAATAATTTTAAAATCTATTTCAGCCAAGTTTTTCTGAATACTCCTTGAATTATAATTAAACTGATTTTTTTTAGATTTATCCACATGTTAAAATGTTGGGCTTAATTGTGCTTAAAGATCTCTTATGAATACCTGATTAAGCCAGTTTTTCAAGATGCAAGTGCTCTGTTCCATGGGAAGTTGTTCTGCTTTCTACTTTGTCTCCTCCTAAGGCTTCATCTCTGCATTTCATTCCGAATTAGTAGCCTGACAACTGACAAGTAGATAACTGAGGTTTTTAATTTCTCACCTGACTCGACTTTTCAGCTTCCCTTTTTTCATTGGGAAACAGATTGTCAGTAACCTGGTTAAGCTCTCGTTTTCTATTTTAATTTTTTATATATAATTTTAGAATTTTGCTGGCAATGGTTGCAGAGAGAATACATGTTTAGAAAAATTTTGAATGTCACTTTTCCCTGACAAAGAATGATACAAGTCCCAGGGCATAGATATACTATTTTTTACCCATCTTTCTCCAATTACATCAACACCACTTATTTTGCACTGTCCCCTCTTTCACATACTACTGAAGATCCCATTTCATCCAGTTAGTGATTTTGCCATTTTTATATTTTGACCTGACTTTTCTCCCATTTCCCACAAATGAGAGATAAACTGAATATCATTTTCCTCAAGAAAATCATCAACTTCCCTTTAATCACTTAGCATCAAATCTCCTCCAATGACTCTAGGAACTTACAGTGTGCTTTGTTAATGTATGGGGTTTCTCTTTAACTTAGAAACTGCCTTATCAACTTAACATTTTATTTATTTATTATTTGCTTATTTGTTTGTTTGAGTAGTTCATGGTCTCACTATGTAGTTCAGGCTAGCCTTGAATTCACCCAGCCTGATCTCAAACTCACAGTGATACTTTTGCTTCAGTCTCCCAAGTACTGGAATTGCAGGTGTGCACCATCATGCCGGGAAATTTAAAAATGTTTTAAACAAATTTCCTGGTGGTCTTCCTCCTTAACTTAGTCCCTACTGCTACAAAAGTTCTGTTGTAACAACTACTGTTCATAACTCTAGTATACCAGTCCCTTCTGAGATATTATATCACTTTGTGAGAACAATAAGGGAAAATTTCTAATTTCACTTTTACAGATGAAGAAACTGAGATTCAGGGAGTTTAACTAACTTGGCTAGGATGAGACAGAGCTGGAATTCAAAATCATGTCTCTCTGATGCGAAAGCTACTTCTTCCTTTATGCCAGAATGGCTTCCATGAATTTAACATTTCCACCCAGGTGCCCATGCCTGAATATCTTATCTGAGTTCATGAACTATTACTCCACTATAGATGTGCATTTAACATCTTCCTTTGCATCAACCTGTGTAAAGTGAGACTGACATAACTTAAAGAACACAAAGCTTCTCTTAATTCTTATTTGGACTTCTTTTCAGGCTCTTAAATGTCCTTCCAAATGCATTACTTTTTCTTCCAGGAGATTAATTCCTTTTCTAAAAATCATACATGGTTCCTTGAGCTAACATTATTTTTCTCTGCCTTCTAAATAAACTAATTATTAATTAACTACTTTTCAGCATGGCAGCAAATTAGTGCACCAGGAAACAGCTTGTCAGAGGATCCAAAGAATGCAAAATAATTATTTTCTTGGGAAAATGAACCCCTGAGATTCCCGAGTGAGTCTGCCTTCTGAGCCCTTCACTGATATTGGAGGAGCAAATACTGGTTGGGTGATCATTCACATTACAGTTCTAGCTTTGCCATTCTCTAGAGCACTGATTTATTCCCTCACATTGGAAAGGATAACATCCCTAGGGTCTAATTGCAATTAGGAAAACAGGTTGGAGAGAATATCAAATCATATTCTAGTGGGGGAAAAAGTAATGAGTAAATGAACTGATTGGCAAGAATGCAGGGGAGGTATTAATCACCAAAATATATGTTAGAGAAACACAGAACTAACAATTCATACTAGGCTTACTTCTATTTTGGTTACTTAGCTCTAGTGATACAATTTTATTCGTCACTTCCTAAATTAATCACCATGTCTAACTGCTGCTTGGAAGGTCTGCACCCTCACACATCCTCCTCAGTCTGAGTGGATAATTCTCACGTATGTACATAAGCCCTCACTGCACAACATGTGCTAGGTGGAATCCAGCCATTGCTGTCTCCAAGCCCAAACATTTAGAGGTAGTGTTTCAACTTCTGCAGAAAAAAAAAATTCTACTTCTTCAGCCCCCTAATCTTCTCCTGGGATCCCTTAGGACTTTTGGACTCCATGATTTGAAGATACCACTTTTAAGAAATCAATATTCTTTTAAAGCATCCTTTACCAAGGAACTTGTTGTCATCATTGGTATTCTTGTTGCTATTGCTGAACATAAAGGAACTCTTTTAATATAGCAAACTTGAAAAACTCATTAATCAAACACTTTAAAATTAAATTCAATCATGGATTGAGCCTTAGCTTATCCCTCACACTCTAAATTATCTGCTCCTGCATGTCAGGGTTGGATTAGGGTTAGGGTTAGGTACCTCATCTGATGCTTCCTTAATTCCTGTAGATCTCATATTTCCCATTTTTTCCCATATTATCCCACTGTTGTTGATTTTCTTAATAAGCTACTTTAAATTGTTTTCAGAACATAGAATAATATAAATAAATTAAATATCTGGAAAAGTAATTAAGTAATTAAGATTTGATTGTTTGAATTACTTTTGAGTGTGTTCAATGTAAAGCAATGATAAATGTTGGAAAAATAGATATATTGATTTAAACTTCATACAGTGTATACATGCATCAAAATATTACATGGCAGCCCATAAATATATACAATTCTATGTTTTTTACATATCAGTTAAAATAAATTTAAATTTAAAGTAATATTTGTCATTAATTGCAGGATCTGAAACAAGTTACCTAAATATTGTGAATTAAGACTTTGTATCCTCATCTGCAAACCTAGCTAAGATGATCCCTATGGGGTCCTCCCGTTCTGATCTTGGTGTAATAGAACTACTAATCAAAGCAACAAATAAAAACAGAGGAAATAACTACAGCAAGGCTCAGTGTAGTCAACTGGTACTTATCACCCATTCCCACTTCCCTTTATTGTACATTTCTGTACGAAGGAGACTACAACTTTTAAAAAAAGTTCTATTTCCTGGGTTTTTCAAGTAAGATCCTACATGTGAATAGTTTCTACAATTAGATGCACTTGCATGAGATTTCAAAAGTGGAAATAAAGCAAAAACTATCTTGAAAACTATTTTTTTTTTTTCAGTTCTTGCTGGGAAACAATGGCAGGGAAATGCTCGTGTCCAGTCTCAGGCTTCATTTGTCAGGAGGCAGCTATCACGGTGGTGGATTCATGCTTCCTGTTCCAAGCCCAGTTGTCACATTTTGATGAATGTCGCCCTGAAGCATTAGTGACAATGCTGGTTGTAGCTCCGAAGCCTGGCTTTCTTAATTTTCATTCATATTTTGTGATTGGGAGTGCAGTATCTCAAGGGGGTCTGTGGTGCTCTGAAAGTCATTGGTAGCATCTTTTAGATCCTACTACTCTGTTCTCCTAATAGTTTTGTAAACATCTAGCTCCTTGTATCAAATGCCTTTGTCCTTGGAGTTGAGAGTACTATCCCAAAACACTTTAGTTTGGTAAAGGAATTATTATGAGTTGAAAATAATTTTGAAACAGCGGATGTAGGATAAACCTTCTACACTCTTCATTTCTGCCTACAGACAGGGTATAAATTTTCCTTTGTAACAATGTTTCCCCCTTCTTCTTCCCAGATCAGGAGGCAAACCTTAGTGAAATAAGCCTTATATTCCACTTGTATCCCCTCCTGTACTCACTTTCCCACAATTTACTGCCCCAGAAGAACAAACCA
>PVJX010037173.1:6002-17223 GCA_004027295.1 Dolichotis patagonum | reverse complement strand
CATTTACATTTATGGAGATCACCCATATGTACTGGCTTGACTTTGCCCTGTTGTGTTACTGTTGTTAGTTTCCTGCTTTTCTCCCTTGTTTACTTTCTTGTCCAGCCTGGTGATTTCTTTCTGTTGTTGTTCTGGAGATTGTGGTCATTTTTATCTCTATCTAAGATGTCCTTCAGCACTCTTTCTTAGGTTGGTTTGGTGGATATGAATTTCTTTAGTTGTTCTTTATCATGGATGTTGGATCTTGTTTCTCCATTAAATTTAAAAGACAGTTTTGCTGGGTATTTCAGTCTGGGTGGAAAGTTGTTTTCTTTTAGGGCTTGAAATACTTCACTCCAAACTCCTCTTAACCTGAGGTTTTGTGTGGAGAAGTCTGCTCTGATTCTATTAGGCTTTCCTTGGTAAGTGAGTTGTGCCTTTTCTCTAACATCTTTTAGTATTCTGTTTTTATGCTGTATGTCTGTGGTCTTAATTATCATATGTCTCATTGTAGGTTTATGTTGGTTATGACTGTGTGGCATTCTACATGCCTCACTTATTTGTTTATCTGATTTTCCCCCATGTTTGAGAAATTTTCTGCCATTATTTCTGTGAACAGCTTAGGTATATCCTTTGCATTGTCTCCTGCTTCCTCACTAATGCCTATTAGTCTAACATTGTTTGCCTGGAATCATCTTGTAGCTGTTGGATTGTCATTTCATGTTGCTTTGTTGTTTTTATAAGTTCTACCGTTGCAAGATCGCTATCTGCAATCCTGTCCTCAGGGTCCAAAATTGTATCCTCAGCTTCATTTAAACGGCTTTGCAGGCTTTCAATGCAATTTTTTTTGTTTTTTGCATATCTCTTTCAATTTGTTTCATTGATTTTGCTTGTTTTCTACATTGTTCATTCCATGTTTCAATCAATTTCCCATGCTCCTGTAGTTTCTTATCTATTTCTTCTCTAGCTATGTTGATCAGCACATTTATTAAGGTTGTTACTTTTTTCTTTACATAAGACATTAT
This sequence comes from Dolichotis patagonum, assembly GCA_004027295.1. Taxonomy (NCBI): domain Eukaryota; kingdom Metazoa; phylum Chordata; class Mammalia; order Rodentia; family Caviidae; genus Dolichotis; species Dolichotis patagonum. The sequence goes on along the minus strand of PVJX010037173.1, from coordinate 16,219 downwards.
TTCTAATTTGGTTTCCTCTATGGACTCGTGGATTTGTTTCTTTACTTCATTTGCTATCTTTTCAGAGATTTCTGGTTTATGAATTTTAGGGTCCTCTATTTCATTATCACCTGTACTTGCCCCTGATGGACTACATGTTCGGGATTGCATTTTGCCTTTTTGTTTAGTCATTTTCACCTTTTGGGGAATTTCTGGTCTTTTGATTCCAACAGTCACAACATTCTGCAGTGTGTGTTTCAGGGTTCCATTGTGTGGTTGATGTTTGTCAAATTTGTGGGTACCACACTGAAGAGGAGATCCAGTCTCCTGAATTCCTCCTACCATGCCTGTTGGTGGAGTCCTATATTTTTTCTGGGCTAACTAGCCCAGAAGTATTGATGTAGGGCAACTCTTAGTTCCTGCTGTTGTTATATCTTCAGGTTGTTGCAGGTCACCTGATCTCCTTGGCTATAGTGTTTGTGTCTGCTGAGGCCCTACTGTGTCACTGGGGGTCTCATAAGTTGTTTTCATTTCCTCTAAGTTGGGCTGGGGTGATAATGGCACACTCCTCACCCTGTCTGATGTTCTCTGTGTGGAGGAGGGGGTTACCCACTCTCTTGCCAGGTTAGCCAAGGTCTTACACTTGGAGCGAGTTTCAATTCCACTCCTATTTACCCACTGCAGATCTCTATTATATGAAAAAACTCACCACCCTGACTGAGCCTGCTGAGGTCTTCCATTTGGGTGAGGTGCTCCTGAGCCTCTCATTAAGCCAGCATGGTAGTCCACTGTATTCCAATGTTCCTGGTGGAAGGGCAGGTCCAGCACATTTGGTCACAGGCAGCTCAGGCCTGTTGCATGCATCCTAGATGTTCCTGGAGGAGGGGGGCCCAGCAGCGGCAGTCCCAGGCACCTCAAGCCCTCTGGCACTGGTAGGCGCAATGCACCCTGTAGGCAAATGTTGGGCCTAGCATGCCTGAGCAGCCCCAGCTCTCATCAGGTCCCCATGATGTTCTCAGTCCCAAACAAACCATGCTGAGCTGAAGATATCCAAGATGTACCCATTGCCAAACACCTCATGCCGAGCTGCTGGTCTCTACAATGTTTCCAGTCCAGAACAGCCCAGGCTGAGCTGCTGGTCTTCACCTAGTATCAATACTTAAAATAAAAATGAATGCTACTGTTATAATAAGTACTTTGATAATACCCTAAAGAATGTTGAGCTGTTCATGTTTAAAATTGTCATACATTGGTGATGGACACATACAATAGAAACATGGCAATCAGTATTCAGAGATCTGAAAAGCAAAATAACATTTTTCATATTGTTCCAGGTGTACCTCCACTGGTATATATTGTGTTTTTTTTTTAACTTTTGAGCCATGATTTTATACTGTAGTTCAGATGGACTTTGAACTTATTGTGTAGCCCATACTGGCCTGAAACTCAATGCAATCCTCTTTCCTCTGCCTCTCAACTGTTGAGTAGGTTATACTGTGTCATTATGGGCAATGATTCTATTCTCTCAAAATATTGTCAAATACATTAAAATCATCAAATGTGAGGGATCCACACAGTGTGATGCTCAATGTAACATATGAAAGGGCATTTACAATATCTAACACAAGAATAAACTCACAGTAGCTAAGCTCTAGGAAGAGCACAGATGACCATCACTGGATGCCTGGGTAAAGAAAATGTGGAGTCAGCTCTGCATGGTGGTGCATTCTTGCAATTCCAGTACTCTGGGAGGATAAATCAGCAGAATTACAACTTGGAGTTCAGCATGAGCAAGTTCATTGTCAATAAAAATCTCTCTCCAAAAAACAAATCATGGATCAGAAAATGTAATTCAGTCTAAGACCTGTGTTTAACTCTACACTGGAAAACATATGCTATAGAAGACACCATGACATCATTTCCCAAGAAACAAAAAGTGTTGGGCCTTAAGTAAAATAAATCAAACACAGAAATGGAAATATCTCATGGCTTCTGTTAAATGGGAAATTAAAATCATATTTGAGGATTAAAAGTAAAGACAGATACTACAAGACCAGAAATCCTTACTTTCTGTCTATGAGAAAGATGATCAGGCTAAATGCACAAGGGGAGGAATGAAGAACTGAGGAGCTAATAAAAATGATCAATATTTCAGAGTCATCTATACTGATCTCCAAAAAAGATATTACGTATTGGAATCATATACAAGTAAAACATTCCCAAATAAAAGCCATCCATTTTAGAATGAATAGTACTTTGAAAGAAGTAATGCAGGGCAATGTTTCATTTACCCATCAGAATTACTTAGCAAAAATCAAAACACACTTGTCATTATAAATCTCAGTTCTTAATATGTAGCCCTTTCCATTGTGATTGATATATTTCTTTGTATTTCTTTACAGATATGATGAAGACAATTATTTGAGAATTGAAGAGCATCAGTATCAATGTAGTGAAGATGTAGAGACCTGCAGTGATTTCCAGTCCTTTCATATGCATGAAATGAGGAAGACTGGAGAGAGGTTCTATCAATGTTGGCAGTGTGGGGAGGACAGCTGTGATCTTAGTGAACAAGCTCAAACTGGGCAGAAAACCTTTGTAGGTAAGAAAAGTGTGAAAGCATACACAACACCTAACAATGTGAAAATCCATGAAATAAATCACAGTTTGAGGAACTCATGTGCACAAAAACACTATGAGAATAGTTCTGTTTCTTCATACCTTATTGAAAAAGATATTAGAAAATATGGTGGAGAGAAACAATATATAACTGAGAATTGTGCAAAAGCATTATATCACAGTAATTCCTTTAAAGAATGTAAAAATATTCACACTGGGGAGAAACCATTTGTATGTAAGCAATGTGATAAATCTTTCAGTCAAAATGGTCACCTTATTATACATGAAAGAATTCACACTGAGGAGAAACCCTATGCATGCAACAAATGTGGGAAAGCATTCAATACAGCCGCTCATTGTAAAAGACATTATAGAATTCACACTGGGGAGAAACCATATATATGTAAGCAATGTGGGAAATCTTTCAATCAATGTAGTAGCCTTATTACACATGAAAGAATCCATACTGGGAAGAAATCCTATGTATTTAACAAATGTGGGAAAGCATTCAGTACAGCCTCTGGTTATAAACTTCATGACAGAAGTCACACTGGGGAGAAACCATATGTATGCAACAAATGTGGGAATTTATTCACTACAGCCTCTGGTTGTAAAGCACATGATAGAATTCACACTGGGGAGAAACCATATGTATGAAAGCAATGTGGGAAATCTCTCAGTCTAAATAATACCCTTATTAAACATGAAAGAATTCACACTGGGGAGAAAGCCTATATATGCAGCAAATGTGGGAAAGCATTCAGTACATCCTCTCACTGTAAAGCGCACAGAATTCACACTGTGGAGAAACCATATGTATGTAGACAATGTGAAAAATCTTTCAGTTGAAACGGTAATCTTGTTATACGTGAAAGAACTCACACTGAGTAGAATCTCTTTGGATACAAACAATGTTGCAAATCTTTCATTATGCAGAAGTGCTGTAAATCAACCTTATCTATCTATGTAAGAAATTTTCAATGTCTTTCAAATACTGTGATAGTTTTTGTGTATATGAAAGTATTCACTCTGTAGAAAAGCCCTATCTCTATGAGAAATGAGTAAATGGATTTGTTGATAAATTCTCACTTTGTAAACATAAAAGATCCCACACTGAGAAGAAAACCTATGAACTTAAGTAATGTAGGGAAAATTTCCACAACAGGAGAAATTGTCATTACAAGAAAGAACTCCCTCTGTGTAGTAATTCTTGGATCTGAACAATGGTGAACAGCATTTAGCAAACCAAGTTGCCATCAAATAGAGGAATTATGCATACAATTAAGAAATCCTATGTATGTAGGCAGTGTTGAAAAGATTTGCTGCAGTGTTTCCCTTTTGCAAACATAAGATTCCCTTCACACTGAGGAGTAATTACATAAAAGAAATAGATCGTAATAGGTCAGCTGACAGAGCTGCTAATCTGGCTGATGTCATCTTGTGTCCTGAACCTCTGTATGCAAAGAGGGAAAGCATTCAGTATTCATGGTTATTGTCAAGCATGTGAAAATAACAATAATTAAGTGAAATTATATATTTGTGACTATTTTGAAAATACTATGAAAATTACACATGTATATGAAACCTTGAAAAATAATATGAAATTATTGCTGTCAATATATGTTCATAGATATGTTTGCAAAGCTCCTTGAAAGAGTTATCCTAAAATGTTTTCATCTTTTTTCATAAATGACACACAAATATGTGACCATTTTGTCTGTAGGCTTAATTAAAAAATTACAGTTGTTAAAGCAAATTTATGGACCCTGAATCTTTTTTTCCCATTTTTGATCCACTAATGTCCTGTCTTGATAGATGACACCCACTTACCTCATGACCATTTTTCCCACCATAAACTGTAACTCATATCAGTTTACCGAGAAGGGTCTATACATTCGTATTCAAAATTGTGCTTGTATTTTTGGCATGTATCTATGTAGCCATCCTTATGGTAAGATATATTGTCACAAAAGCAAAGGCAGGTTCAGTCAAGGTCAGAAACAAGAATGAATTTAAATTAGGCAGAAATGGATGCAAGAAATGTAGAAAAATGTTCAGAACACAAACAAGTTATAAAATACATGATACAATTCAAACTAGGGAGAAACCTTATGTAGGTGAATAATGTGGAAAATCTATCAATCAGTATTGTAACCTTCTCCATAAAATAATTCACACTTGCAAGAAACCTTATTTAAGACATATTAAAAAAGATCTCATGATAATCCACATTTTCTAGACAAAGAAGATCTCACAGAGGGAGAAACTTTATGTATGTAAGCAATGTGGGAAATCTACAAGCCATACCCATAGCTTGCTAATGAATCAAAGTACTCAAAATGGGAAGAAACACTGTTGAGGTGAGAAATTTAGGAAAGTATTCAGTTCACACAGTTACTGACAAACACATGAAATAACCCACAGTGGGGAGAATCTGTGCATGTAAGCAATGCAGCAAATGTTTACACCACCAGTGATTGTGATGACATGAAAAAATACACAAATGGACTAGCCCTATGAATTCTAACAAAGAAGAAAAGCATTCAGTGCACAAAAAATTCATCAAACAAGAAAATAATGCACACAAGGGAAAAACCCCATGTAAGTAGTGGATGTGAGAAAGATTTCTTGAAAAATTTTCAATTTACAAATGCCAAATTTCCCACACACTGGGGAATAATTTTGTGAAAAAGATATGCTGAAAGAAAGTTTGAATTGACAGTGATTCTAACCTCCAAAATGATGTCACATTGTGGCCAAAGCCTATCTATGCATGTGATGTGAGAAAGCACTCAGTATACGTAGGTAGGGTCAAATATGTGAAAGTCAGCACTGTGAAGAGAAACTGTACATATGTAAGTGAGTATTTTGAAAATATTTTGAAAATTACTCATGTAGCCAAGACCTGTAAAAACATCGTAAAAAATGGGTGGCAGTATATATTCATAGATTTTCCAGAGATAAAACATAAAGATGGAGATATCTCAAAGCATATACATTTTCTGTTTCAGTATCACACATAACTAGATGATCTATTTGACTGTAGCCTTAACTATTAAAAATCACACTTTTAAAATATAATTCAACTACGCTCAGTGAACCTCAATCAGCCAGCAGGGCCGGGATCGCATCCTAGCCCTGACTGCGTGAGCTCCAGTATCGGAATCCCAACGCCCACAAGGCAAGCTTGGAATTCCATGCCCAGGCAGTAAGACATGCCCTGCATCTGATATCACCCCAAGGTGCATGAGAGGGACCAGCAGGCCTAACCAGACTATGCTCAGCGAACCCCAAGCAGCCAGCAAGGCTGGCAACCCACCCTAGCCCTGACTGTGTGCACCCAGGCAGCAGAATCCCAGTGGGCCCCAGACAAGCTTGGAACTCCACACCTAGGCAATAAACACTCCCTGCATCTGATACCACCCCAATGCACATGAGAGGGACCAGCGAGCCTAACCTGACTATGCTTATTGAACCCCAAGCAGCCAGCAGTTCCGGGAACCAATCCTGCTCTCTGAATGCACATGCTACTGTGAAATCCCAGTGCACAGGGTAAACTTGGAACTCTGCCAGGAGGAACCTCGGACTACAGTGGACTATCTGCTGGCCTAAAGGGAGATTAAGTGACTGCCGCAATGAAACAAGATCTCAGCTGGCTTCAGTCAGTGTGGTGACTATGCCCCTAAAAGAGCTATACCATGGGTAAATAGGGACAGTATTAAAGCTCCCTCCAACTAACTGTGAGACCTTGGTAAGTCTGACAAGAGTGAGGGTGATCCCTTTCTACACACAGAAAACATCAGGCAGAGTGAGGAGTGTGCCAAGAAGGACTCCCCCAACTTGAAGAATATCAAAAGGCACACAGGCACACAATAGAAACACACTAGGGCCTCAGCCCACACAAACACTATAGACATGGAAATTTCATGAATTGGAATAACCTTAAGATAAAGTACTAGCAGGAATTAAAAGTTGACCTACATCAATACTATTAGACTTGTCAGCCCAGGAAGAATATAAGACTCACCCAACAGGCCCTGCAGCAGGAATTCAGGTGACTGGCCCAGCTATTCATTGTGGGACCCAGCAATTGGATGAACATAAACCTTAACAGTAGGACATGAAGATACATATTAACAGCAGTTGATGCTAGTGGGTCTGAAAACACTACCTCAAAAGGGGAAAATGGCAAAACAAAAAAGCAAAATGCAATCTCAAACATCGAGTGCACCAGGTACAAGCACAGGAGACATTGAAATAGAAGACCCAAAAAGTAACACACTGGAAATCTCTGAAAAGATAGTGAATGAAATTAAAAAACAACTCCATGGGGCCATAGAAGAAATCAAATCAGAAGTACTCTCCCATGTAAAGATAGAAGTAACAGGGGCCGGGGATTTAGCTCAGTGACATAAGCACCTGCCTTGCAAGTGAACAGTCGTGACTTCGATCCCTATAACCAAAAAAAAAAAAAAAAAGATATAAGTAAAAACCTTAGTAAAGGAGTTGCTGAGAGCAGCTGAAGAGGAAATAGAGAAAAAGGTTCAGGAGCATAGGAAACTGATTGAAACCCCGAATGAACAATATAGAAAGCAATCAGAATTCATAAAGCAAACTGAAAGAGACATCCAAGAAACAAAAATTTCAATTCAAAGCATGCTTTGAAATTTAAATGAAGCTGAGGATAGAATTTTGGACCTGGAGGACAGGATCACAATTAATAATCATGAAAGGGTAGAACTTTTAAAAGTAACAAAGCAGCATGAAATGACTATCCAGAAGCTTGAAGATGATGCCAAGAGCAATAATATAAGATTCATAGGCATTGGTGAAGATGCTGATGTCAATATAAATAACATATCCAAAATACTCACAGAAATAATAGGAGACAATATCCCACACATGGGGAAAATATCTGATATGCAGATAAGTGAGGCAAATAGAAAACCAAACAGTCACAGGCATCATAAATCTACAGCCAGACACATAATAATAAGATCTCAGACATACAACATAAAAACAGAATACTAAAAGCTGTTAGAGAAAAGAAACAAGTCATCTATTGAGGAAAGCCCATTAGAATCACAGCAGACTTTCCAGTACAAAACCTCAACTCAAGACTTGATTGGAATGAGATATTTCAAGCCCTGAAATAAAACAACTTTCAACCCAGACTGATATATCCAGCAAAATTCCATTCAAATTTAATGGAGAAACATGATCCTTCCATGGCAAGGAAAAACTGATGAAATTCATGTCCACCAAACCAACCCTAGAGAGAGTGCTGAAAGACATATTAGACAGACATGAAAATGATGAAAATCCCAAGCACAACAGAAAGAAACCACCAGGTAGAACAAGAAATTAAATAAGAGGGAAAAGCAGAAAGCCAACAATTGGAACATAACACAGCAAAGCCTTGCCAGTACATATCAGTGATATCCATAAATGTAAATGGCCTCAATTCAACTATCAAAAGAAATAGGTTGACAGAATGGATCAAGAAACATGATCCCACAATATGCTATATACAAGAAACGCATCTGACCCAAAAAGAAACTCATAGTTTAAAAGTCAAAGGATGGAAAACAGTATTCCATGCAACAGGACCCCAGAAAAAAGCTGGGATAACTATTCTATTTGCAGACAATATGAAATTCAAACGTAAAATGATCAAAAGAGACAGATAGGTCACTACCTACTTGTAAGTGGAAAAACTCAGGATGAAGAAGTAACAATTATAAACATGCATGCACCAAACACAGGAGCACCCATTTATATAAGACAGATACTAATGGACATGAAAAACCAAATACATAAGAAAACAATTATTACAGTGGACCTTATCAGCCCATTGTCACAAAGAGATAGATCAACTACACAAAAAGCAAAGAAGTGATAGGACTGAATAATACCAGTGAGCAACTGGACTTAGTAGATGTTTACAGAGTGTTTCACCGAACCACAAAAGAATACACATTCTTCTCAGCTGCACATGGCACATTCTCCAAAATAGACCTTATATTATCCCATAAAATATTCTTAAGTAAATACAAGAGTATTTAAATTATTCCATGCATAATATCTGAACATGTAACACTGAAATTAGAAATAAATGGCAAAAGAAATAGCAAAACCTGCATTCATATATGGAAATTAAATAACACCCTTTTAAACAACAATAGTGCTACAGATGAAATAAAAGAAGCAATAAAGCCATACCTACAATACAATGAAAATGCAGAAAAACATACTGTAATGTGTAGGATGCAATGAAAGTGGTCTTAAGAGGGAAATATATAGCAATGAATTGTCATATCAAGAAAACAGAATGAGCACAAATAAACAACTTAATGCTTCATCTAAAGCATCTACGAAAAGAAGAGCACATTAAACCCAAAGGGCATAGAAGAGAGGAAATAGAAAGATTACAGCAGAAATCAATGCAATTGAAACTAAAAAAAAAACTACAAAAATTAATGAATCAAAAATCTGGTTTTTTGAGAGAATAAACAAAATTGACAAAACCTCTAGCTAACAGCAAGAAAAGGAAAGAAAAAAACCCAAATTCATGCAATAAGGAATGAAAAAGGGAAATTACTACAGATCCCATGGAAATTCAAAATATTCAAAATATCATCAATACCTGCTTTGAAAATCTCTACTACATAGAGTGAAAAACACAGAGGAAATGGAACGTTTTATAGAAACAAATGAACTATCAAATCTCACAAAAGAAGATATAGCAATTTTGAATAATCCAAAATCAGCTATTGAATTTGAAAATGTAATAAAAATCTTACCAACAAAGAAAAGTTCAGGTACTGATAGTTTCACGACTGAATTCTAGAAGAAATTTAGAGAAGATTTGATGTCAATACTCATTAACACTTCAATGAAATTGAAAAGAAAACAATCCTCCATAATTCATTCTTGGAAGCAATCATTACTCTCATACCAAAAACAGAGAAAGACCCAACCAAAAAGGAGAACTATAGGCCAATCTCACTAATGAACATTGATGCAAAGATTCTCAGTAACAGCTCATCCAAAGAGAAGATACTGCAAAATAGAATGCAGCAAATCATCAAGAATCATCAAGAATAATATACATCATGACCAAGTGGGGTTCATTTCAGGAATGCATAGATGGTTTAACATATGCAAATCAATAAATGTAATACATCACATCAACAGAGCCAAAAACAAAAACCACATGTCATATCAATAAATGCTGAAAAAGCTTTCCATAAGGTACAACACATATTCATGATAAAAAACCTTCAGAAACTCAGAATACACTGTGTCTACCTCAACTTCATAAAGGCCATCTATGACAAACCAACAGCCAGTATTATACTAAATGGCCAAAAACTGAAAGCTTTCACTTTAAAATCAGGAACAAGACAAGGATGCCCATTATCACCGGTCCTATTTAATATATTTCTGGAAATACTAGCCAGGGCAATCAGACAAGAGAAAGAAATAAATGCAATAATGATAGGAAAAGAAGAAGTTAAATTATCACTATTTGCAGATGACATGATGCTCTATATAGAAGACCCAAAAAATTTTATTAAAAGACTCCTAGAGGTAATGAACCTAATCAGCAGTGTAGC
>PVJX010037172.1:0-17126 GCA_004027295.1 Dolichotis patagonum | reverse complement strand
AGGCCACTCTGCGGGTCCGAGAGGCTTGGGTCCCAAAGAGATAGGCCGAGTTGCTGCTTTCTGGGAGGATTCCTGGGGGTTACAGGCGGGGCTACGGGCCCAAACAGACCTGGCCCAGATGCTGGTCTCCAGGCAGTTCCCTGTGGATGAAGCGCGGGCCTACCAGTCCCAAACAGTCGCGCCGAGATGCAGGTCTGCGCAGACTTTCGATCCAAACAGCCCAGGCCACTCTCAGCAGCTGAGTCTTTTAGAGACAAACCCATCAACATAAAAAGGATTCAAGCCTGTCACTGCTCTGGTGGTAGAACCAGATAAAGCAGCCTCTTGGTCAGGTAGAGAGAATAATTACAAAGAGGGTAGATGTTCATTGAAATCCTGTACTACCTCTGTGTGTTTACTTTTCTGTATCTTGTTTTCTTTACCTGTGAAGTAGAGGTAATAATGGTACAAAGTTCACGGAGTTGTCCTGAAGTCTCAATGAATGCACTGTGTGCCAACTACCCAAGACAGTACCTTAGTACTACCAGAGCAGTGATTATATACATGTCAACTGTATCTTTAAGCTTTCTATTTATCCAGAAGTAGTGTCAGATCGAGCTTTGCAAAGAATATGACCCATGAGTTCCATCTTGAGTAATGAGTATCTTTTTGTTACTTTTTTTGGTTGTTTTCCTAGGTGGATAGAGAAAGCAAAGGGGATGCTGTGAGGAGAGAAAGGTATCTGGGAGCATCAAGAGAAGGTGTATAAAAAGAGGCATATAATATTCAACATGTTAATTAACTATAGTTTGAAACTTTACATTGTGATGAATACCTGCTGTTTTCCTTTCAGGGTGAGTTTCCTTGCAGAATATGTTCACAATCATTTTCTACGTGGTGACGCTCTTTTTGGAATTTTTCTGTAATTCAGTAAACACTGATATGAGCATTTGGTATTAAAATTTTTCTATCTTCCATGCTATGTTTCTCTGTCATTTTGGGTATGGGAAAATTCATCCTGTGTGCATTCATATAAGGCTAATATTTGGCAGAAACTGTACTGTAGCATATATGTGATTGAATAGGCACACTGTAGCATATCTTCTTATCCAACTGTGTACATAATTATTTTCCAACCTGTCAGTAACTTTGCTGGCTTCTTCTGACTACTCGCTTTACTTTATTAAAATCTCTTGGAATTTCATCAGATGGAAGGAATGGCAATGCAGAGAAATGAAAATGTTTAAACTGACGTTTTTGTTGCTGCTATATCTCATGACCAACTCACTCATCTGAATTTTCCACCAAATGCATTAAGCTGAATAGAAAAAGCAGACATTACTGGTAACTCCTTGAAATGTACTTTTAAAAGCCTTAATAGCAACTAATTTCAAATCTGTCAGTATGGTCTGAGGATTCAATTGAAATACATTTTCTTCTGTAAAGTCTACCAAATTATAATTATAAAGCATGTTTTCCAGCCTTAAACAAATAAATGAACATATAAGTTCTAGAATGTTGGGGTCCATTAAAGACATGAATATTTTGTATTTGATTAAAAAAGTAGGGAGGGAGGACAGAAAGTTTCACCTGTGCTATCCATCAGCTGAAGTGAAGCACATGTCCTGATTTCAATGTCTGCTACCAGCTCAGATGCAGAAAGTCTTACTAGACTGTCACTTTTATTCTAAAACCAAAATAAACCATATTCAGTGTAAAATTAGTTTAAAAAAGACATCAGTGAATGGAAGACATGAGGGTAACCCAGTGAACTAAAGGGCAGAATGTGAAAAGTCCTTTGCTGACTTTTTGCTGGTTCATCCCGAGTAGAACTGGTGAAAGAGAAAATCTCCATGCACAGCATCAGGTGGGGCAAGCTGAATTAACAGCCATGTGTGAAATGAATGATAGAGTCAGGAAGAGATGATCAGATACCTTATCAGGATCTAAAGAGTTATCTGTGCATGTTTTAAATTTTCTTTTCATTTTTATTTTATACACAAAATTACAAGCAAAATGGTATATATTTATGGTGTCCATACATATATAGTGGAATGCTTAAATGAAGCTATTTAACATACACTTTACCTATTGTACTTATTTTTTTCCAAAAATGCTTAAAATCTACTTACAGTGATTTGCATGTATTAAATACAATATTATTAGCTATAGTCACTGTGATGTACAATAGATCTCTCCAACTTATTCCTCTTATGTAAATGAATATTTGTGTCTTTTGACCAACATCTCCCTAGTACCTGCCACACCACAACCATTCTACTCTCTAAATTCAACTTTCTTAGAGTCTATATATAAGTAAGATCTTATGATATTTGTTATTATGTGTCTGGCTTACTTCAATTAACATAATGTCTTCTAGCTTCATACATGTTTTAAAAAATGATAACATTTCTCTTATTTCTAAGGATGAATAGTATTCCATTTTATCTATACCATATTTAAATCTGTTTTTGTGTTGGTGCAAAATTAAGTTGTTTCTGTATCTTGACTATTGTGAACAATACTGCAATGAATATAGGAATACAACTAATCCTTTTATCTATTTCACTCATGTAGTATCTCACAGTGATTTCATACATTTTGAACAAAGTTTTAGTAGTCGATCACTGGATCATATGATAGTTCTTGTTCAATTCTGAATTTTCTTTGAGGAGCCCCCATACTTTTTCTCACAATGACTGTAATAAGTTACATTTCCACTACCAGTGTGCAAAGTTTGCCTTTTCTCTAGAGCATTACTAGGCTTGTTATCTCCAGTTTTTATTTTTTAAGTAGTAGAGGTTCTAACAGGTGTGAGTATATCTCATGTTTTAAACTGTAATTTCCACAATGATTAATGATTAGATTTTTCTTTTTTTCATATACCTGTGGGTCTTTTAATATCTTTTGTTGAGAAATGTCTATTAAGGTGTTTTTCCTGTGTTTCAGTGAAGTGATTTGTTATTTACTGTGTTAGTTTCTTTTCTCTTGTTGCTGAGACAAAGTAACCAATACCCAAAGTTAAATGTGAAAAGGTTTATTCAGCTTACAGTTTGTAGAGGTTTCAGTCCATAGTTGGCTGGCTCCAAGGCAGAGTGGCACATTGCAGAGGGACTTTGCAGAGAAGAATAATCCATGGTGCCTACAAGGTAGCAAAAGCAACAAAAGGGGATGACAAGCCTTTTTCTGTCTCTTATATTGTATCCACTCTACTGGAATAAGGGCATTGCCAACCCAATCAGTGGACTAATTTCCTAATCATACACCCTTAATCCCAGCACCATACATTCTAGATTAATCCATCTCTGAAACCCCCTCCCTCCATGACTGCATGAGGTTTTAGGGGGCACCTAGACACAAGGACACAAATATAGTCCTTTCTGTAGTTTGGACATTAAACCTGTATCTGTCAAATAGACTACCTTATTCCGGAGGTTGTCTCTTTATTTTATTGTTTCACTTCCTGTGCAGAAGTGTTTTTTGTTTGCTGCAATTTCATATGTGTGTTTTTGCATACTATTCAGTCTCCACACATCAGTCTGAATATTTTGAAGTGTAGTTACTACAGATAATAGGTTTCTTTATGACACTGTGTAGCTCAGTTTTAAGGATGTCTACATGTGAAAGGGGAAAGCACAACATAGCAATGCATCACTGTGCTAATTTTTTTGGCACAAAACTATTTCAATTTTGAATGCATAAATGGTCCCATGAGTCAGGGTATTTTTTTATTTGGGTGATGAATGTAAATGATCAATTCTCTAAAGCTATTTTTCCTGTTTGGAAAGTCAGCTAGTTGGCCAGCTGCCTGGACTGAATGAGTTCCACAAACTCCATTTGTTGGAAACTTAATCCAGAATGCAGCAGTGTTGGTAAAATGACCTTTAGGAGCTACTTAGGTCATACAGGGTCTACCCTCATGAATGGTTATTGCTGTGGTCCACGGAGTGAGTTATTTATCAAGGATGGCTGTGTCCCCGCTTATGTATCCATGCTTTCCTGCCATATGATGTCTTCTACTATCTTGTGCAGTATCATGAGAGCTCTGACCAGATGTAGCCCCTGTCTTGGACTTTTTATCTTCCAAGAATGTATGAAATGAATTCCTATTCTCTTATCAACTACCCAGTACGTGATCTTTTATTGTAATCTCCCAAAGCAGACTAAAACAGGTTAAGAAAGTTTGAGGTAACTGTCAGCATAATAGTGTGGCAAGTTGAGAAACCTCAGGGTAACCTTTGATGACTGGCTGGGGAGAAGCAGGTCCACTTGAGACTTAGCCTGTGTCACTTACAGTTGAGTCACTTTCACCTGTGTCACTCAGTGTGGGAAAAATATGTGCATCAAGCTGCTCAGAATGCATTTTTCTGGTTTCTATGGAGATGACTGCAGTGAGGCCAGCACAGGTCTTGTACGTGGCTATGTCTAGGGAATGTATTAGAGTTGTGTCTATGACCAGTTCAACCCCATGTCTGGGAGAGCACAAAGAGTACCATTCTTTTGTGTTAGAATAGTTGGGTACATAGAAAAAAACCAAAGGATATATCTCAGTCCTTTGAAATGGCTAGGCCTCTTCTGAATTGAAGGGAGACACTAGTCAGAATGCAGAAATAAAGTAAGTCTATTGGGAGCTGGAAAGCAGGGAACATTTTGTTATTAACTGGAAAAGCTAAGCAGGAGAGGAGCCACAGAATATGAGGAGCAATACAAACAGTAAAGTATCCAGAGGACGGAGTCAGGGTTTACATATCTGGATTTCCTCAGACATATCTTTTGTCCCCTTGGAAAAGGGACATTTAGGACTCTTTGTTCAAGAAATATGTAAAAGTTTCACATTCAAGATGAGAAGAGGAGCTTTCTAGAGTCAAATAATACACCCACAGGTGACAATCCAGAAATCAAGGTGGTCATACCCAGCCCGGGAAATGTAGCATTTCAGAGAGAAATTGTCTCAAAATAAAGAAAAATGGGGAGTGTGGGTAAGTATCTTGTTGCAAAGACCCTGTTTTTAATCCTCATAGAGAAAGAAAGGAATGAAGAAAGAAAGAGTGGAGGAAGGAAAGAAGAAAGGAGAGAAGGAAAGGAAGGAGAAAAGATAAGGAAGAAAGAAGAAAGAAAGAAAGAAAGAAAGAAAAGGAAAGGAGAAAAGGAAGAGAGAAAAAAGAATTGATATGGTGGGAAATAAAAGGAACTTTACCTATTGGGAGCAAAGACTCAATTTAAAAGAGAATTTGAAATGACACAGAGAATGGTGAGCATGAGAATCTTGTGCTCTATAACTCATGGGTGCTCCCTAGTTGTATGATCTGCATTAAGCCCCTTAAAGTGGGAATATCTTATATTAGTGGAAAGGTGAAACTGCAGGATCTGTAACCATACTTGCAAGGAAGGTAGAGAACTCTAAGCATGAAAGTAGGAGACAAATCTGAGTGTGGTGGTGCACACCTATAATTCTAGCACTCTGGGGGACTGAGGCAGGAGGATCACAAGGTAAAGCCCAGCCAGGTTAATTTAGTAATTCAGCTAGACCCTCTCTCAAAATAAAAAAAAATACAAAAGGAAAGAGGTTAGGAATATAGCTCGGTGCAAAGGCCCTGGGTTCAGTCCCCACTACTACCAAAAGAAAAAGTCAGAAATAAAAGCTGAGGCAGAGGGAGGGAGGGATGGAGGCAGGGAGACAGAGACAGAGAGAGAGAGAGAGAGAGAGAGAGAGAGACATAAAGACAGACAGACAGAGAGAAAAGGTTTTAGAACCTAATATCTTTAGACAAACAAAGAAATGCTACTTGCCTGAGCTAGTGAGGAGTCTGCTGAATGGCAAAGATAGCTCATGAGAACACCATAGCAGTTGGTTAATAGACTCATGACACAAACATATTACCAAGGGTGTAAAGGGCCTTTCTAGAACTACGGATATCTTCATCCATCTTCTGACATGTGTCCACTCCTTCCAGTCAAGCCCTGGTTACTACCTGTCAATTGCCATTCTCTTGTCACTGAAGAGTCTGTCCCACACCTAAAACTGATCCCCTGCTCCTTACCTCGCCTAAGTGCTCTGCCAGTCGCTGTACCTACTTTACTTACTCTGCTGGTGATGTAATTCAGCTCCTAATAGATTGTTCTGAGGAAGCCAGCAGTTCCTGTCTTACTAGTATCACAATATGGTCTTTTATGGTATACTTTTGTACTAAATGGGGAACACAGACTGATTGACTGGGCACCTTTCTCCTGATCTCCCTGAGGGGATGTGATAGACCTGTTCCAGCATTCCTCTTTATGTGTTTGTACACTGTCACCCACCTCCTTCTCAGATTCCCTTACCTATGCCCCAGTACTGACTGAAATTACAGTAGTGTCCTGGGGCTCCATGCTATGCCCCACTTGGATACCATAAGTGAACAGCAAGGCAGTTATGGTAGTAATTTGGGGATCCTAATCTTTGGAGCAGCTGGTGCTACTTACATCTGAGAGAGCCAACAATAGCTACCAGCTGCCATCTCATTGTCTACATCATTGATTTAATTTTTACCATCTTGCTATTTTTTTTTCTAATTAGTTCATATCTTCTTTCTTTACTTTCTTCTTTTTGTGACTTCTATTGAATGGAATTATTTTTTTTCCTGTTGTTGGTTCCTTGTCTTTCATTGCTTCTCTTGCCTAGTGGATTCTCTCTATTGGTGTTTTGGGGATTGTAATCTTTTTTTTCTTTCTAAAATCTCCTTCAGAACATTTTTGAAGAGCTAGTTCAGTTCATGAATTCCTTCAGGTATACTTTTCCATGGAAGTATCTTATTTTTCCATTGAATTTGAAAGATAGTTTTTCAGAGCACAAAAATCTGGGTTGGAATTTGCTTACTTTCAGGACTTAGTTCACTCCGAGCTCTGCTTGACTTAGGGGTTTGTGTTGAGAAATCTGCTGTGATTCTAATGGACCTTCTTTTATAGGTGATCTGTTTCTTTTCTCTAACTGCTTTTAATATTCTGTTCTTGTGCTGAACTTCTGGAATCTTTATTATATGCGTTGATGTAGAAATATTTGGATCATGACTGATTTGATCCCTGTCTACTTCACTTATTGGTACGTTAAAGTCTTTTTACTTGCTTGGAAAGTTTTCTGCCATTACTGTTGTGAGCAGAGTTTTTTTTACATTGCTTGTGCTGTCTCCTTTTTCATTAACTCTGATCAATCTTAAGTTATTCTTCCTTGAATCATCTTGCAGCTGTTCGGTTGATTTTTCACGGTCCTGATATTTTTAAGAAATCTTTCTGTTCATATGATTAGATCAATTTTGCATATCTATACCTGGTAATCTAAATAATGCTTTTGAAGATAACAATATGCAATATTATGACCATTGTTAAATTCCTATCATCTTGCTTTGAAAGTCTTTATTGTTATTGCTTTGTTTTTGTTATTGTTTGTCTCTTTTGCATTTTGTTTTTCTTTTCTGTGTCTTTTTTCCTCTTAAATGAAAAAAGAAATTTTTTTTAATCTGTCTTCTAGATCTGCTATCTGTCCTCACCTTGGTTCAATTGGCTGTATATACTTTCAATAGAAATGTTAATCTCCTGGATATCTGTTTGAATCTATTTCATTCCATTTCCTTCCTAGATTGGGCCTTCATGGTTTCCATCATTTTCCTACAGTCCTCTATTCCTTTTAACTATATCTGCTCTCGAGTCACTAAGCGAGTCCTTCATTTTAATCATCATCTTTTTTTTTGCCTGAGAGATGATTTGTGATCTTTTATAGCCTCATTCATAAGTGCTTTTAAACTTCTGCTACTACCCTTTCAGGAAATTCAGGGGTAGGGGGAAAATAGATAAATGAAGAAAAATGTAGTAGAAGTAAGACTGAAGGATAAAGTATGATCACCTAAGCTTTGGGAAACTGGGGAAGAGGAAAGAAAACAAAGAATGAATGAGAAAGCAAAAGAATATTGAAGTGAACCAGAAAGACTAGAGATAATGGTCACTCACATGAAAACATAAACACAATCAGGAAATGTAGTTGAGGAAAGAGAAAAACAAAAGCCAAAGAAACAACAACAACAAGTACAACAACAATAAAAACCCCACAAAAGTAAAAACTTAATAAAAAAGAAAAATTTCCCTGGTTCCCTCAATTCTGTGGTAGTGTCCAAGTCACAGCTCAAATCTGAGCTGGGTAATGCCTCCCAAGTCCCTAGTAGGGTTAGTGCTGGATTAGTGATGATATTAGTATCTGGCTGTGTGGCCTGGGCCCATTCTTCAGCCAGTAACTTGATGCTCCTCAGTGGCCTGCCCACAACTCTGTACCCTGTGTTTCTCTGCCTTGCTCTCCTAGTTGCTCCAGGGCACTCAGGTAGAGTCAGCCCAATACTGCTCCCAAGCCCATGTGCAATCAGCTCTTCCCAGCATTCACACAGCCTTCTTTGTTCCACTCCACTGTGTCTCTCTTCTCTCACACTGCTAAGAGTGGGTGGGGGAAATGCTGTTGGCTGATTGACTGCCCCTGCTCTCTCCTGTCTCCTACCATTGAGAGGACAGTGGTGGCGGGTTGCCATACCATGGCATAAGGCTGCTTAACCATGCACACTTCTGGGAGCAGGATAGGAGGGGTGGCGCTTTTCCACTCAGTACCTTCACTGCAGCCACTGAGGTCCCTATCTTTGTTATTGATAGAAGTTTCACTTAGGGACCACGTTGATGGAAGTTATGATGCAGAAGAAAAAAAGGAAAAAGAAATAGAAAGAAAGAAAAAACCTGGTAACCCTTCACGGAGAGAGCAGCTTCCTGGTTACTTTCCCCTGTGTGTGCAAGCAAAATTTGCTGCTAAGTTCCAACGTTGTCTTTTTGGAGGAAGGTGAAAGACGTGAGGGCCCTTATACCGAAATTTATCCTGTGTGGCTTGAGTTTGCAGCAGTGCTCCATCTTTATTTGAGAACTTCCCAGAACAACACTTCCTGCTCTGAATGCAGGCAGGTTTACTACAGGTAGCACTGTGGGCTGTTTCACCATTTTATAAAGTCCTATGCCTATGTTTTGTTTGATCTCCAAATCTCTTATTTCAGATTGATTTTGGCATCGGGATGTATGTCCCTCCCTTTCTTCCATTTACCCGTGTTTCTAGAAAATTTTTTCTGAGTTGCTCCAATGTGGCTCCTCCTCTGCTCAACTATGTTGAATGTTGAAGGGAGTTTTTGCAGTATTTCTTTTCTTCAACTGGCTTACTGTCTATACCTCAGATTTATTTTTAATGATAGTTCTAGGGTTTAAAATATCCATTTAATGATCATAGTATACATTCAGATGAAGTGGCATACCACTTCCTCACATTTCTGTGGTGTTATGCATTTTATAGTTACATATGCTATAAATTCAATAATGCAGTACATTGGTTTCATTTTTGATGAGAATAGTCAACATAATTAAAAAATCCTCTTTTAATTTACTCAACTATTTACTGCATGTGATGTATTTCATTCTTTAGTATAGATCAGGGTTATTAATCTGCTATAATTTACTGTTTCTCAGGCTTGTAGGTCAGGACTTATGGTATCAAAGCAACTCAGTTTTGGTTCATCTGAAACTGTCTCTTGCTTTACTTTTAAAAATTAATAACATTGATTTAAATTTGTGTATGGAAAAATGCATTCATTTAAGAAGCTTTAAGAACTTTGATGAATGTATATATCTGTGTAAACAGCACTGTAACCAGGATATAGTGATTTTCCATAACCCCTTAAAGCCCCTTGCAATAGATAATTCTTCCCATGTTCAAGAAACAACATACATTGATTTTTTTGTCACTAGAGATTTTACTTGCTTTTTCTAGAATTTCATATAAGGGAAATCATTCAGGATATGTGTTCTTCTTTTGATTGGTTTATTTTACGTGGCATAATGTTTTTAGATTTATCTATGGTGTTGAGTGCCTCAGTAGTTAGGGTACACAAAATTCTCCAATCAATACTGAGATCTCTGTCTCCTGGTGTACACACAACTTCTCCAAATTATTCAATCAAGGACTAACCTAGGTGTTGCTGTGAAGGGAATTTGCAGATGTAATTAAAGTTCTAAGTCAATTGACTTCAACTTGAGATTGTCCTGAGTGAACATGTATTTTAATTAAATCTACTTCCAAATTGATTTTTCCTAGTATATAAAAATAGCATTGTTTTTATATTGAATTTGTGTTGTGTATCTTTAGTAAATTCACTTATTTGTTATAGAAGTATATTTTGGTAGGTTCTCCAGGATTTCCTACATATGTTTCAAATAAAGACATTTTGCTTCTTCCTTTATAATCTAAATTACTTATGTTTATTTTCCTCCTTTACTGGGAGGATCCTGCTGGTTGGGATGCCCTATTATTGAATATTAAGAAGCAGTGGGCACAGACATCATTGACTTTTTTGTGGTGCTATGTGGAAAATATTGAATCTTTCTCCTTTAAATATGATGTTAGAAGTAGAGTTCATATAGGTACCCTTTATGAAGTTGGAGAAGTATTTTTTATTCCTAGTTTTCTGAGAGTTTTTGTCAAAAACAGATGTTGAATTTTGTTATATGATATTTCACCTTTGGTTATAATATTCTTTCGTTGTTAATTTGGTGAATTAGAGATATTTATTTTTTATTGAGATATAATTATCCCACCATAAAATTATTGTAAAGTGTACAATTCAGTGTATTTAGTATATTCCCAAGTTTGTGAAATCATTATGATTAATTTCTAGATATTTTCATCACTGACAGAAGAAAGCCTGCTCCCGTTAGACTCCACTCCCCCTATTTCCCAGTCCCTGGAAACCACTGATGCGTTTATGTCTTTGTGGATTTGTCTGTTCTGCGCATTTCATCAGTATGTGGGGCTTTCTGTATCTGCTTTTAAGATTCATCCATGTTGTAGTATGTGTCAATGCTGCTATTGTTACTTCTGTTTCTCAGTCCTGGGAATGGTCTTAGGCAAGTCCCCTAGCCCTGAGCTAATTTCCTACCCCCTCATTCATTCCTTTTTATGGATAATTGATATTGTATTGTGTTCCTAGAATAAATTTTGTTTATTTATTTATCAGTTCATGGATATTTGGGTTGCTTTCAATTTTTTTGAATTATGAATGGTGTTATAAACATTAACATACAAGCTTTCATCTAGAGATCTATACTTACAATTTTTTATTTCTCTTGAATATATGTTTATGAGGGAAATTGCTGGCTTATACAACAACTTTTTCAGGAACTATTAAACTTATTCACAGCATCTGCACATTTTTATATACCCACTGGCAGTGTACAAGTCTTTAAGTTGCTTTCCAAACATTTGGCATTTTCCATTTTTAAAAATTTAGTCATCTTAGTATGTATGAATTGGTATCTCATGACTTGCTTTGCTCTGGTGGCAAATAATATGATGCATTTTTACATGTGAGTGTTGGTCATTTATCTTTTGCCTGTATCACTATAATATGAATTCTTTACCTCTTTTAGAAAGAGACCTAGAAGGTTGTGTATGTATCACTGTAACATGATGTCCTTACCTCTTTAATCAAGTTACCTAGAAGGGCATGTCCATGTTTATCTAGAAGGTCATGCGTGTATCACTGTAACATGATGTCCTTACCTCTTTAATCAAGTTACCTAGAAGGGCATGTCCATGTTTATCTAGAAGGTCATGCGTGTATCACTGTAACATGATGTCCTTACCTCTTTAAAGCAGTTACCTATATAACTATGTGTTTGAAGAATCTCCATTCTAATCATCATAGTGATTGTACTAGTTTACATTCTCACCGGCAACATTTTCCCTTGCAGGCTGTTATGACTAATATATTGTGTCAACTTGAGAAGTCTAGAAACTTAACTAAGTAACTCTACATCCTGGGGTGTAGGCTTGGGAGATTTCTGCTAGGGAGAAAGACTGCACTGGCTGGTAGACTCCAGACAATGTGTGTTATGGCTTGGCAGACAGTTAGTCTGCATTTTGCTCCTGTCCAGAGACTGCCCAAGTCTAATATTAAGGGCAGTGGACTAATTAATCTGGTAGAAGAAATTTTAAGGCACTCAAACTTTTAGATGGTGGCACAGCTATTACTGGTTTTTTAAAGCCAGATTTATGCTGAGAATCAAGAACAAAAGCCCAGCAAGATGATTTAGAATGTTTTGAGTTTGGCCAAAAAGGCTCTAGTCAACCCATGGACTACAAAGACAGAGCTGAGGAGTTCTCCATTGCTGAAAATGAACAGGACATTATAAAAGATGGCATGAGGGCAGCACATGAAGCAGCAAACCTCCACCTTTTGCAGTCTCAAAACTGAAAAAGCAAAACTTTTCTTTGAGGAGAAATTTATGGAACACCATATTCCAGAATGGTGGCACCCACACAATGTTCCAGGATGGTGACAGCATAGAATATTTGTTCCTCAGAATTAGATTCATCATGCTCAGAAATCCAGACACTTGATCCTTACAGTCAAGAGAGAACAAGCTTGGCCACTGCTCCAGCTGACAGAAGACCTTGGTATCATCCACATAGTGCTGGTTTTAGGTCCATGTAGAATGCAAGAGTTGTGATATTAACAAAGCTTCTGCCCTGATTTCAGAAGGCCTGCAACACCAGGCAGTTTGCCCCTGAAGGGCATTAGGTGAAGCTGTGACTATGAAGCCAAAAGTGAAGAGGAGACTCCAGAATTTTGGAAAACCCAGGAATATGGATCATCTAAGGAAATCTGCAAGAAGTTGGCAAAGTGGGCCTATGAGAGCGGTCATGGGATCTATAACCATCAGAAGTGGCATGGGGTGTAATCACCCAAGCCTTTGGAGCTCACATTTTGCCACAGGTTACCTCAGATGCTGCATAGGGAACTACAGAGCTTCAATATTTGCCCTGCTGGATTTTGGACTTGCTTTGGCCCCAACCATTTGTGTACCTCTGTTTGTAACTTTTGGCATGGAAATGTTTATCTTGTATCTTTGCAAGTTGGAAGGGTTTAAGTTTTCATTTGTACAAGAGCTTGCAGCTAAGAGTTTGTCTTGCACTTGGAGGAGATTTGGGACTTGGACTTTTCAGCAATGCTGAAACTGTTAGGACTGTGGCAACTCTTAGAGAAGGACCAAATGTCTTTGGCATAAAGCAATGTGCATGAGTTTTTGTGAGGCCAGAGTCAGAATGTTATGGTTCTAATACAGTATAAGGTTTGATTTGCATTTTTAAAAAATTTTATTTAAAGAGAAATAAAACAAAACAGAAAAAATGGTAGCAACAATACAGAATTCCAAGGAAAAAAAAGAACAAAAAAAAACCACTAAGAAATAATTACTTGATAAATTACATACTGTCATCTTGAAAATAGTTGTTCAAGTCACAAAATTAAAACATACAAAGTACACATTCAAACAATGAGACTGTTAACAGTTCTGCTCCATGATATAACATAAACAGTAATATGGTCATCTATCTTACACACTTAAACATACATGCAATTATATCCTTTAGAGCACTTTCTTTTCCTCTCTTTTTTACAGTAGCAATTACACATTTTGGGTTTCATTACTCCTACAGTTCTTATTAATGTAGTATAATGTTGATAGACTTAATACTGGCTCTAAAGGATTGACAAACTTGTGTTGCAATGCTCAAGTTCTGAAATAATAAAAATAAGCATACCTTTGTATCTGGAAACTAGTTTAAAGAAGTGTATCTGGTTGCCCAGTTGGCAAGGGGTTAATTGGTATGGTTGATAAGTTATGTCAGCTTGAGAAGTCTAAAAGTTTAAATAAATGACTCAGCAGGGGGCCAGAGTCCTCACTTTGTAAACATCCTGAGCCTGTACAAGAGGAGGGCATAGATAGTGTAAGTGCTACACCTACCCAAGGGCAGATAGCTTGCATACAATATAAAGGAAGGTAAGTGGCTTGTTTTCCCCTTTTGCTTTTGTTGCATTTTCTGTCTTCTACCCTCTTGAACTGTTGCCTTTGTGCTACACCATTCTGTCTTAGAAGCAGCTGATTATGCAATGAAACCTCCACAAACTGTGAACTAAATAAACCTTTCCTTCCTTAATTTTGAGTGTTGAATATTTCGTCCCAGCAATGAGAAAAACAAATGAAACACAGCCCATGAGCATTTGGTATGTAATTTCTTGATGATAGTCATTCTTCTGGAGTAAGATGGAATCTCAGCATTATTTTAATCTGCATTTCTCT
The DNA here is from genome assembly GCA_004027295.1 of Dolichotis patagonum. Taxonomy (NCBI): domain Eukaryota; kingdom Metazoa; phylum Chordata; class Mammalia; order Rodentia; family Caviidae; genus Dolichotis; species Dolichotis patagonum. Next base: position 2,960 of record PVJX010037172.1, on the reverse strand, counting down.
AATGGTCATTGATACTGAACATTTTTTCATGTATTTATTGGCCATTTGTACTTCTTGTGAGAAGTGTCTATTCTCTTCAGTTGCTCAGTTTTTGATTGGTTCATTTATTTTAGTGTGGGGTCTTTTTTGATTTCTCTATATATTCTTGATATTAGTCCTTTACTTGAGATATAGCTGGCAATTTTTTTCATTCTGTAGTTCATTTCTTCACTCTGTTGGTTGTTTGCTTTGCTGTGCAGAAACCTTTCAATTTGACATAGTCCTGTCTGTTAATTCTCAATCTTATTTCTTTTGCAATTAAGATTCTGTTCAGAAAGTCCTTGCCTATTATTATGTCTTCAAGAGTTTTATCTATTTTATCTTTCAGTAGATTAAGTATTTCTGTTTTAATATGTAGATCTTTGATCCATTTTAATTTTATTTTAGTACACAGTGACAGTTATGCGTGTAAACTGAATCTTCATCATATGTATAGGCAGATTTCCCATCACTATTTGCTAAAAAGGCTATCTTTCTTCAAGTGTATGTTTTTGGTCACTTTGTCAGAGATTAGGTGGTTGAATGTGCTTTGGGTTTTTTGTCCAGTCTCTATTCTGTTCCACTGAACCACATGTCTGATTTTGTGCTGGTACCATGTGATTTTCATCACTGTGACTTTGTAGTATAACTTAAAAGTCTAGGATTGTGATGTTTTCTGTTTTATTCTTATTACTCAATATTGTTTTTGCCATGCTGTATCTCTTCCAGTTGCACATAAATTTTAGGATTGTTTTATGTTGTTCTGTAATGAATATTATAGATACTTTGACTTGCATTGCAAAATATATGAATGTATATCTTGGAAGTATGGCCATTTTGAAAATATTGGTTCTGCTTATCCAGTAATGGGATACCTTTCCATTTTCTGGTGGCTTTTTTGATCACCTTTTCAGCAAGCTGTACCTTCAACATGCTAAAGTATAAAAAGTTTGTATGTAGGTATGCAATAAAGTGGTCTAGATTTTATTTTATTTTTTGTATTTTATTTTAAAGAGAAAGAGGCAAACAAAATAAAATAGAATCAGGTCAATCAAAACAAAACAGTGAAAGTGATACAAGACTTCAAAACAGGGTAATAGGAAATCAACAATGGTTACCATAATGCCTCTTGTTACCTTCAAAATTTCTTCCCATACCATTAGACATAATAAAATCAAACAAAACAGAACAGAAATAAAATCAAAACAGAGCTTTGAAGTAAACAAAACAATAAAAAGAACAAAACAGTGGGAAAACTATTGGCTTTCAAAACAAGACCAAAAGGAATTCCCCATAGTTGCCATATAGCATATTGTTATCCTCCAAATAGATGCTGAAACTATTTGCTTTAGGCATGCAAAGTCAATCAAACTATATAAGAATTAAATTGTTTTTGTACCTTGCTGTCAACTCAGCCTGTGAGCCTCCAAATCTGCGTGTTTCCTAGGGGGCAGGGGATCTTTTTGTCTCCCAGCCTGTTTGCTGGCTGGCTCAGTGTAAGTGCAAATTGGCTTCTTGTTTCTCTTCCCAGTCCTGCATGGTCACTGCTGGCTCATGGGAAAGGTAAATTGGCTTGTTTTTCTTCTCAGATCTGCATGGCTCAAAAATGGTCTCAATTTTATAATTTTGAAAATACTTTTTCATTTTTTCCAATATTTTGTAGTTATGAATAAACTTGCCCTGTATGTAGGATGTAGGTGTGTGTGTGTGTGTGTGTGTGTGTGTGTGTGAATGAGAGGGAGAGAGAGAGAGACAGAGAGAGAGACTGACAGAGAGACAGAGAGACAGAGGCAGAGAGATGGGAGAGAAGATAAAATAAGCAGTCATTTTAATTGCTGCATTATGTTTCATTTTAAAAGGCAATTTTCAAACTTCACTCCAGAGTCATTCTGTTATTTTATTTATCTTTTATTATTTTTCCAGTGTTGGGGTTGGAACACAGGACTACATGCATGCTGGACAAGTCCTCCACCACTGAGCCATACCTCAGCCCTGGATCTACCGTTTTATACACCTCACCACAATCCAATTTTATTTATTTTGATTGATATGTAAGAATATTTTATTGAATTTAAATTTGCATTTCCATAGTGACCAATGATATTTTCCATCTTTTCATAAGTTTATTTACCATTGTATGTTTTCTCTATGATAACTTCCTATCTTTTGTCAATTTCCTAATGAAATTACTTGTTTTTTTTATTTTTTTAGATAATTTTATTTAAAGAGAAAAAAACAAAACAAAACAAAACAGAATAAAGGGTAGCCACCATACAGTATTCCAAGGAAAAAAGGAAAAGAACAGCAACAAAAAAACCTAAGAAATTAATACTTGACAAATTACATACTGAATTCTTGGAAATAGTTGTTCAATTTACAAAGTTAAAGCATGTAAAGTAGACATTCAAACAGTGAGACTGTTAACAGTTCTGCTCCACGATCTGACAAAAACAGCAATATGGTCATCCATCTTACCCACTCAAATATATGTGCAGTTATATCAAAAGGGAAAAATTAAGCACAACAAAACAGAGCAAAGCAGATCACAAGAAAGCAATGTAAGAGACAAAAATTTCAAAGCTAGACAATTGGAGATATTCACTCTCTATCATATTGACTCTTGTTTTCTTCCAAATAGTTGTCCAGATTGTCTCATACAGGGAATTCACATGTAACAACCTAGTATGGAATTGATCTGAGCAGGACGAGGAGGGCATTTCAGGTCTTCAAGACCAGACGTTAGGGAAGCCAAGAATGGCTGTCATAGTGTCTCTCATTCTCCTCAAAACAGCTGTCCATACCTTAATGTGTGTTGAACTTAAACAAGGCAAAGCAAACTAAGATCACTTTGAACAAAAAGTGATAGTTTTGCTGGACTTCACATCATGACATTATGGAGTCAGCACTGGGTATTGTAGTGTCTCTTTTTCTTCAAAGTAGTT
>PVJX010037171.1:0-17152 GCA_004027295.1 Dolichotis patagonum | reverse complement strand
AATTGATAAATTATCACAATGGCTCCCACTATGATTTCAGTGACCCTTCAAAAACTCAACTTGAAATTTAATTGCTGCTGCAACAGTATTAAAAGGTGATGAGGTCCTAAGAGCTCTGGCCTCATAAGTGGATTACTATCTTTTATTGGCAGAGCTCATTAGTTACTGAGGAGTGTGTTCCCTCAGTGAAAGACTGAGTTTGGCCAGATCTTTCTCTCTCTGTCTTGCACATGCCCATTAGCATTACTATGATGATATAGCTAGAAAGCCCACGCTGAACACGAGTTGTGCTCTTAGACTTCCCTAATTTCAGATTGTTAACAAATATTTTTCTTTATATATTAACCAGTCTGTTATATCAGCAGAAAATAGACTAAGGCAGGCTTTATGTAGACTGTATATTTATAGACGATAAATGTACATTTAGAATATGTATTTAAATATATTTTAAAATTATACATGTTGTCTAATTATTTTATTTTATTTTTATTGTTTGAGACAGGGTCTCACTATGCAGTTCAGGGTGGTCTCGAGCTCATTTTGTAGCCCAGGCTGCTCTCAAATTTGCAAAGATCCTCCTACCTCAGCCTCCAGAGTGCTGGGATTACAGGCACGTGCCACCACATCTGGCTTTTTTTTTTTAAGAGAAAAAAATACAGAAAAAACAAAGAAAAGAAACGAACTACAACCACAACAACAAGAACCCCCCCCCCGAACAACAGAGATATATGATTTCAAGACAAGATGACAGGAATTTTAAAATGGTTGTTATATTGCATATTGTTATCATCAAAAGAGTTGCTCAGGGCTGGGGATGTAGCTCAGTGGCACAAGTGCCTGCCTGGCAAGCGGCAAGCGCAAGGTCTTGAATTCGATTCTCAGGACCAAAAAAAAAAAAAAAAAATTGCTCAGATTCCAGATATACACATGCAAAATTGATCAAACAATATGAGGACTATGTCTAATTTCACTTAAACACAAAATTTAAAAGACCAGAACGTTTCTCTATTATAAAAAGTAACAGGGAAAAATAACCTCTATTCATAGTGAGTCTTTTATTATCTTAAAACTACTTTAACAACCCACATATTTAAAATTGTATGACACAGCATGTCCCTAAAAGGATGATAGGACAAAAGTAGCAGTCAGAATGTGTGATTTCTATGATCATGTGTTTTAAGTCTGTTATCCACAGACATATGAATATATCCAGAGGGCATTCTTCCTTCTTGTAAAGTGAGGTTTTTATTCATCAATTCAACAGTAATAGCAGAATGATGAACTAAACTTTAATTTCTAAGAATTCAAGGAACTGGCAATCCAGTTTGAATTGTCCCAGGAGCCAGAATTAACCCCACTGGGCAACAGCAGAAGTTTTCGGAATTTTGTCTTCATTGCAAACCAGAGGATTTTTCCCAAAATAAAGTTAGTATCATGTATTTAATGACCATGAAGAAAAAAGAATAGATTTTAAACCAATAGCAGCAAATACTGCTTAACTAGGCGTACTCACAAGAGGAAAATATACACTAGAAAAGATGAGAGGGAAGTAGAAGCCCAAGAGGGAGCTAGTTAGCTGACATTCATGCAACGAATTCACAAGATTAAAAATTTCACCCTGGCAAGCGCAAGGTCCTGAGTTCATTTCCTAGTACCAAGTAAGCAAGCAAACAAACAAACGAATGAATGAATAAATAAATTTAAAAATTCACTTCTAAATTGCTGCCAATACTTCAAAAAACATTTATGTCTTTCTTGGTAATTTATTTGTTTCCCTGAGAATAGATATAGAGCATGACTTCTTTTTAAAATATGATTATATGAACAGATAGAAATAACTCTCTATATGTTTTCACAATTCAAAGGTGTATATTTTACACTGCTAATTGCTAGAGCTAATTACTGATAGCTAACACTTACTAATGGATTTCACCTTTGAAGTAAAAAATAGGTTATTATTTAAGCAATATTAAATGAGATTTTAAAAAGTTCTTCGAAGTGAAAGAAACAGTGTGAAGCAAGTTTTCAAAAGTTTAAGTCTGTTTCACTTTCTCTCATGGACTTCATTTTTGAAATAGAAATTCTTGTTCTAAAACTCAAAGCTTTTGTTTTTTAATTCAAAATCCCATTATCTGCTATCTGCAGCTGTCTCTGAATGGATAAAGGTGCCCTAAAGCTCTACTGGCTTTTATACAAAATATTTTCTCAAGAAAACAAAAATAATTCAAAACAAACACAGAAAAAAAGAAACTTAAAAAATACGGACTACAGAAATATCTAAAAACATAATTCCCCACATAAGAAAACAGATTGATTTTTGTTTTTGATTTTGATTTTGTTTTTGATTTTTGATTTTGTTTAGAATTTGAGTTGTAGCAGATTCACAATTTTAATCTAGACCAGAAGGCTTTGAGTTTATCATGTTTTGACATACATATTTAATATTTTGTTTACTAGTTGTGCAGATCTGCCCTATACAAATTACTTGACTGATCTGAAGAAGCCTAGGTTATACACGGGACCTCTTATTACTACATTCATACCAAGGTCCTTTCTTATTTCAGAGACCAAATTGCCCTTAGCAAAACTATGTAGGATTGAAACCACTGACGAACGTTTCTTCGACAGAAGAGAACCAAAATAACACCTTGCTTGTAAGTTGTCATCACTATTAGTTTTCAAGGAGTACAGTTAGACCACTCAAAAGGTGAGGCCTGGTAAGGGCTGCTCACAAAGACACGATACAGGAAAAGGAAATGAGTGGAAGTAATGGGATCCCAGAAGTATGCACCACTTCCTCGGGCATTTATTAAGCCCATAAAAATATAATATCAAAAAGGTGGAAGCACATGAACTTTTCAGGTAAAGAAGAAGTCGGGGGGAGGTGGTGGCAAGCTTGGCGAAGGGAGACAGAAGACAGACTGAGCTCAGCATAGGACACACAGAGGTGATCTGGGGAGTGGACCACTTGAAGGAATAGTTCCAGGGTAATTGATAAATTCCACCTGTCTTTCCTGACTGTCCTAACATGGTGACAGCTCGTTTTGTATCTGGGTAGGGTTCTTATTAAATGGTTTCTGACATTTGATCATCTCCATGGCTTTTAATTTTACTATATAGACTGGAGATTTTCTTTTAACTTACAGAAAACTAATTTCTACTTCCTTTACAATGTTTGTGATATATATTTTCTAAATTATAACAATTAGTAAATATAACAATTAACAAATTGTTATAACAATTAATAAATAAATCACAATAAACATTACTGAGAACACTTCTTGAGCACTTTGCATTTCTGAAAAATTAAGTCTTTCAAGTAGAAGCATCAGGTAAATAAGCACAATGGTAAAATTATCCTTCAGAAAGGTTATACAATTTTATCCTCCCCCAGAAACATACAGCACTACCTGTTTCCTCAGGCCTTCGTGAATACGTACCTCACTGCTCTTTCATTTGAAAAAACACTTACAGTGAAAATAAACATATCTTATTATTGACAGATATCAGAAAGCACATTGGGATGGTGGCAGGTATTATACAAGATTACAGGCCAATTCAGGGAGAGTTGTGTGCTGATAATACTGCATCATCCAGTTATGAATATAGAAGACTCTCTGCTTAATTAGATCTTTTAAAATTTCTTTCAGCAATGTTTTATAATTTTCAACGCAGGATTTCAACTTAAATATTTTACTTCTTTTTTATATTAGTGAATAATGGTTATTTACATTAGTGATTTTCAGTTTGGAAGATTACTATATGCATACAACACACTTGGATTATTTTCACCCCCAAAACCCCCCCATGCCCTGCCCTCTCCCAGCTTCACAGTGGGAAGGGCTCAATAAGTACAATGTGTTTTGATCATATCCATCTCCCCCATTACTCATTCTTAAATTATTATGAATTAAATTGTTTCCTTAATTTTGTTTTCAAATATTTCATTGCTAAAATATAGAAGTAGGGGTGACTTACTGATCTTTGTGTATTTGTCTTATATTACAAAAACTTGTTTAAATCACATATTATTTCTAGTATTTCTTTCATGGGGCTTGAGAGGGTTTCATTCTACAGGATTATTATATCTGAAACATTTATACTTCTTCCTTCCTAATATGCATATTTTGTATGTCTTTTTCTTTTTGCCTTGTACTGACTAGAATCTCCAACACAATGCTGAACAGAAGTAGCAAAAAAACCCCACATACCTTTTCTTGTTCTTAGGAAGAAAAGCATGAAGTTTTCCATTATTAAATTTATTAGCTGTGGGATTTTCATAGATTGAGGAGGTGAATTTACTTCTAGCCCTAACTGCCCCCAAATTATTTTTTAAATCATTTATGAATGTTGGACATTTTCAAAAGCTATTCTCTCTCTATTAAGATGATCAGGCAATACTGTCCTTTATTCTATTAATACACTGTGTAACCTTCATAAATTTGTACATTTAAAATAACTTTGGGTTCCTGACTATATTCTTGTTTGTGATGTATAATCATTTCTATATGTTGTTGGATTTAGTTTCTGAAAATATCATTAAATATTTCTGAGTCCAACACATATTTTTTAGTTCACAACATATATCAATCTGTTTTCTTTCAATATCTTAGGCTTTGATACCAAATATATAATACAGAAAAAACTAGAAAACATCTTTCCTCAATTTTTGAGTTTTCAAAATATTAAAAAAATTTTTACATGTGTGGCGTAATTTATCAGTGAAGCCATATACTTCCAGGACTTTTGACTGAGAATATTTTAATTGGTAATTAAACTTCCCTTTTTATTATGATTCAGTTCAGATTTTATGTCTGCCTTTGAAACCATTTGCAATCATTTTATTTCTAAGTTCTACACACTTCATATATAATTTGTTGGTATAAAGCAGTGGAGACAAACCTGGGGCACATGAACCACTAAGCTCTCAAAGTTTTGCCATCACTGCTATAAAGTTTTTGGTAATATTACTGTGTTCATTTTATATAGGCTCAATAGTGGTGTCCTTTCCCCTTTCATTCCTAAATTTAGTAATTTGTATTTCTTCACTTTACTTGTTTGGTCAGTCAAGCTGAAGTCCGTCAGTTTTGCTGATTCTTTCAAAGAATCAGTTTTGTTTTCATTCTCTATTTAAACTTTTGGTTTCTGCTTTATTCTTTATTAGCCTTTCTTCTACTTGCTTGTCAAAAGCTTGTTCCCCTACCTATTTTCTTAAGGTAAAGTTTAGATTACTGATTCAAGGACTTCCTTTTTGGGTTTTAAAGACACCAACTTTTCTTTAAGCATTTCATTAGCTGCATTTAATAAATTTTGATGAGCTCTTTTTTTGCTTTACTTTAGCTTAAAGTATTTTCCAATTTCCCTTATGATAGCTTCCTCGACACATGAATTACTTTAAAGTATGTTACTTAATTTCCAAATATATGAGAATTTCCCAGAATTCTTTTTTTATTTCTAATTTATTATTGCTAGCGTCAAAGAACATATTTCGTATGATTTTAATCCTTATAAATTTATTGAAACTTGTTTTGTGGCCAAGCATACCGTCTATTCTGGAGAATGTTCACAAATGCCTGCAGTTATTGGGTGCGGTGACTTAAATCACCACTCGAGTCTGTTTCACCTCTGAGTGACACAAGTACGAACAGAACTAAAGCAGCTGAGTAAAGACTTTGAAATTTAACTAAAACTGAAATCCACCCAGGGAAGATGAGACAAGGTTGCTCTGAAATGAACTGAGTTGATGGTCTGGTAAGACAAACAATGCAAGATCGAGAGCATTCTAAGAGAACTCAGTGATTACAAACTACTCAGTATGTCCTCTCTTGTTTTCATAGTCTTCAGCAAGTCTTTGAGATTCAGCCCTATTCTTGAGGGTATCAGTAGAGCACTCCTTTTTATTGCTGAGTAACGTCTCACTGTGTACACTACATGTTTAGTTTTTCGTCTGCTGAGGAACATTGTGTTGCTGAAGCTTAGGACCTTTGGGTAGTTTTACTGCTTGTTTGTTTTGCCGTACTGGGAATTGAACCCAGAGCATCACATATGCTATTGCTGAGTCTCATCCTCAATAGCAATCACCGGGCCTTTGTGAATAAATCTGCGGTCCGTATTTGCATACAAGACTATTTGGACATGTTAACTTCATAGAAACGGAATGGCTAACTTATGGTCATTGCATGTTTTAAGAATACGTGCAGTTTTCCAAAGTGGCTGCACTATACTACATGTCCACTAGCAGTGTGTAAGAACTCCATCTGTATCACACCCTTGTTAACAGTTGGTGTTATCAGCTAATTGCTACCACGTGAACCATGTGTACTGAATGCACAATGTTATCTCATTTGGGTTTTAGCTTGTGCTTTCCTAACATCTTTTCATGTTATTAGTGTATTTCGTTGTATGAGGTGTATATTTAAATTTTCTGACAATTTTTAATTATTTTCCCCATTATTACTGAATTGTAAGATTTATTTTATATTTTAGATACATTTCTTTTTGTACTGAGGACTGAACTGAAACCTTCACACTAAGCTACATACCGAGCCATTTTTTTAAAAATTTATTTTGAGATAAGATTTCTGTAAGTCATTAAGTTGCCTAGGCTGGAATCATTTGGCAATTTTCCTGCCTCACCCTTCCAACTGTGATTATAGACATGTACCACAACTAACTAAATTTTTAAAAATATGTTTTGCGAATCTTTTTTCCTATTCTTGGACTTGCCTTGCTTCATTCTGTTTTTTAATGGGGGTCTTTCAAAGAGACGAAGTTTATAATTTTAGTGGTGGCCAATGTAGCAATTTTAATTATAATTTCTATTTCTAGCTTTCTTGCGTTGTGGCAAAAATGTATCTTCTCTGAGTAATACGGTGAGGTTTATTTTATGTTTACTGGGTTTTATAACTGCTCCATGAGAGCAAAGTTTAATGTGTTGTCTCCAAATGGCAGAAAATAGATACATAGCTATTATAAAAACTGTTTAGACTTCCCACTTGTCTGTTTCTTGCTCCCCATATATTAAAGATGGAGAAAAATAGATTAAAGTATCCCATGAATATCTGTATCAATTTACCCATATATTCCTAACTTTTTTTTACATTTGAGTTGGGTTCTTTTCCCTTTAACATGTAAAAATATAGCTCTTTGATGAGTTTACTGATTTATGATGATGCTAATTTGTTTGATAGTATTATATTCATACTTCTTCCTTTTCTATAGATTTTTAATTTATTAGTACATGTTTGCAATTTATTCAGTTTACAACCTGGGAAGTAGTCATATGTATGCATTATAGCTTATTTCTTTTACTTTTTAAAAATACTATTCCCTCTCCCTCCCCCTCCTCCTATGGTTCCTATGGTTCCTATGCCAATGTTTGTTGAACCAAAATAAATTGGCATAAACAAGCTTCCATACTTGAATAAAGAAACTGGACCAAAAGAACCTCCATTTATAGTTAACTACAACCTAGTTTGAGGTGTAAGCAGACTGTGATATAAATTAAGAGCAGGTTCTTGCAATTTGGCAACTGAGTATCAGCCAAGCACAGAAGCTAGCCCTGAGTAATTCCCTGGCTCAAAGCTGCCAAATTATGCCCAAATAAGGCAAACACCAACAGTATCAAACAAATACGGTTTGTATGCCTTTTCCTATCTTTCTGGTTATAAAATAATTCACTAGCTTAAGTGGCCTTAGTTTTTATTTTAACAATTTACATATTTGAAAATTATTTTAACTTACATTTACTCAATTTTAAGGATCTTAGGAGCCTCACACATTCATGACAGAGAGTGTTAGATACCCCTTTTGCTGGAAAACCAGCACTCAGGTTTTCCAGGACCTGGCACATGCTAGGCAGGTGCTGTACCTTCAGGCCCATGCATCTACTTCTCTTGTTTTCCAGGAACCAATCAATATGAGCACTGTATATTATAATAAGATTTTTCACAATTATTCAACTTCATTTTCTTCTCATCTTTTTATATGATGGTATCCCTATATGTGAGAAGTCTTGGGTTTTGTCTCTGAATTGTTTGATGTGTCCATCTACAATAGATGATTAAAATAGTTGATTAATATTTGCATTTTAAAAATTTAATAATGGTAAAAGACATATTGCTATCAATCGCTCTTAAGATACTCCACTTCATACACACTTATCCCATCATTCTTGCCACTTTCTGAAGCAGTTCGGGAAGTCCTCTTTCATGAGTGTCTTTACAAAGTGTAGTCAAAAACACTGAAAGCTACTACTGAGTGTCATCAACGGAAAAGCAGGCTTATAAATACATCACAGCGTGTTCTCTTCCACATAATTCTTAGGATTTGGCACCATGAAACTTTCAGCTCTCACTCAAAGTAAAAATGATTGTGAAAGGTAAATGTTTTAAGTTGATTCAGGATATCAAGATAGCTACCACAGCACGACTAAGGACATTAACGAAAGAGGACTTTTGAACTGCTTCATGAAATAGCAAGAATGATGAGATAAATGTGTTGGGAGGGGTGCATTTTGAGAGGAATTACAGGCAATTTGTCTTTTATTGTAATAGTTAAAAAGTTAACATTAATTGTACTTTTGGCAATGTGCCTTTTACTGTGATAATTAAAAAGAAACTTTTTTTAACCATAGTTTTCAATCACATCTTGTAACTTTCCAAAAAAAGTGGTATATATAACTAGAGATCTTGTACATAAGAAAATGTTTTTGTTAATTTTGTGAGTGAAAATCTCCTTGACTTTATGCAAAATTGCATAACAATTTTTTGAATAACAACCATTCGCTTCAAAACTGTGCCATCCATGCGGTTGACTTGGAGTGCCAGGAGAACAAGGAGCTCCTCCCCTCTCTGGGGTGTGGCTGTGAGCCCGCCCAGCATGGGCTGAGAATCAAACATCTCATGTCATCCTGTCCCCCGTCCCATGCACCCCCCCAGCAAGTGGGAGCCAGTGAACTACACATCTTGTGAAAAGATTGGCTATGTTATTTAGTATGAGCTCCCCATATGCAAAGATATGGACAACCATTTGGAAGAAAATAAGAGACAGTATGACAGATAGTGAAGATCTCTGGTTGTCTAGCCTTGAAATTTATGCTTTCTTATGTCCTATTCTGTTCTGTTTTGTTGTGTTTAATTTTACCCCTTTAAAATAAAATTTAAAAAAAACTGTGCCATACCACTCTACTACTTTTCTAATTTCTTTATGAGTATCATTTTGTCTAGAAACTTCCAGGAAATTTTATCTTAAGGTTTAGTTCTTTTCCAGGAGATATCCACATTTCACTAAATTCATTTTTTACTTGATATGTGGTTTTTTATAAACATACTGCCATTCTGATTTTTTTCTGAATTTTACAGTAGCTCTCTATAGAAGTATGCTTTTAATGTGTTAAATTCAGAAATCTTTTCCTTCTTCTATAGCATGTTCTCATAGGCTGTACCTTATTTGCCTGTCTATTCTCATTTAAACATGAATTCCATAATCTGTTATAATTAAAGCATCAGCCATAAAAGTACATTTAGTGAGTCCAACATAATTGTCATGAAGTTCACTTTTCTTAGAAAATTGTATTATTAGCCATAGCAATTTCAAATGTTTAATTTTTAGCCTAAAATTCCTAATAATGTACTAACAAATTCCTGCCTGGGGCTTTTTTCTTCAATATTTTCTCTATTCCTTTATTTTTAAGCCAATTGGCTATCTTCTATCCGCTCCATGGAATATTTTGCTCAGATATATAACCTAGAGCCTAGCTCTGATCATGACAGGGAGGTGGAAAGAAGACACATCCAAGAAGCACAGAGTGAAAGTCTCTGTTTTCTAGTACAAACTCTCGCAGGGATCTAAATTTTGCCTCTAGCAGCAAGAAAAAAACAGAGAATGAGATCTCAGAACCCACTTGCAGGGCCTAGATCCCTCAAATCAGTATGAGCAGAAATCAGAACTAAGAAAATAACAGAAAACCTGAAAAATCTACACCCTTTGAGACTAGCTCAAAGTGAAGTGTAAAACCTTCCTTAGAGACATTTCTACCACCCATGTGTGTTTGGAACTTCTGAGGAAAATTACTAAAACTAAAAATTAAATCACAGCAATAATCGTAACATTCTTTGCAATCTGGATTTTGAAAATAATCTAAATATAATTGAGAAAAGGAGCTAATAACTAAAATATAGTTATATTACTATTTAACATTAAACGGACTGTGAGAAATCAACATGATTAAGCATAGACACACAGTAGTAAATGTAAACAAGTGAACAAGAACAATATATAAGATCTGTATCTCATTTTTAAAAATAAAGAAACAATTATAAATGTCTATGGCATATAATATATACTTTATATACAGATACTATATATGGACTTTATGTATGTAGTAGAAATATAATAATGTTATATTTTACTAAGTAATAAAATGATATATTCCTTATATGCACATATATGAACATTCTGTGTATACAAAAGTATAATCTATAATTCTAGTAGTTTACACAGAGTTGGTTAGAAGATAGTTACAAGATCAGACATGAGTAGGAAAATTTTGCCTATAACACTTTTATATAACAGTATTAGTAGTTATTGATTCTTAATGAAAATCTAAGTGTTTGTAATAATTCCTTTTATAATTTTAAAAATTCTCTCTCAAAACAACAAAAACACCACTTAACCTATACAACAATTGCAGTTTCAGTCCTCATGAACTGCGAGTTGAAAATAACTTTCTGTAAATGATCAATAAAACACATTTCATGAAACATCCAGAACCAGAGACATGGTCAACAATAGACCATACTATGCAGCAACAATCTGATTGGCAGTAGGCTTTTTTTTTCTTTTGGTATACAGAGCCATCCTCCTAGAAAAGATAATCTTTCTGCCATTACTACATTTTTAGAAAAGATTTTTTATTTGCTTTTTTGTTTTCTGCAGTGCTATCAAACCCAGGTCCTCATACATACCAGGCAAGCACTACTGACACTGAGCTATATCCTTTGTTGGCAGAAAGATCTTTTAAGTGACCATTCTGCCATTAAATAAGTGGTAATATCCCTTCTCATTCTGAATCTCTGACTCAACTGTATGGCTAACTTTGATAGCTTTTTTTAAGAGAAAGTGACATATTTCTAGTTTCACTGAAGATGAGAATGTACTTTCCTACTGAGAGACTGACTTTCACAAAGGACAGCGTGGTTGCTTCTTACCTGTTCTTTCATTTCAGCATAGACCTTTTCTGAGTTCAGTTCCACCTGCCGCTTAAATTCTTCTAGAGCAGCATCTGCCTGCTGGGCCTGCAACCTCTGAACTTCAGTCACACGAGTGAGCTGCTCCTCTTTTTCCCTAGGAAAGTACAGAAACACTTCAGAGATAAACTACAAAAGAACTCGGGTTCAGCGAAACATTTAGCATCTCTAAAATGAAATTCAGATTGTAATTTTCTTATGCAAATCCTGCAAACTTTTCTTTTAAAAAGTTGATAATAAAGTAATGTGTCTAAGGGGGGAAGGATATATATATATATATATATATATATATATATATATATATAATATTGCTGAAGATATAACTACTTTTAAAGACTTCCTTAAAAATAAAACTATATAATCATGTGTTTCCATTAACTAATGAACAGATAAACAAAATGGGTGGTACATCCATAAAATGGAATATTATTCATCCTTAAAAAAGAATGTAGTTCTGCTATATACTACAACATGGATGAAACTTGAAAACATTAAGGTAAGAGAAAGAAGCCAAACATAGACAGTCATATTTTATGATTTAATTTACATGAATATGGAGATAGAAAGTAGATTTGTTATTGTTAGGGACCAAGGAGAACTGGAGTGTTTTTAATTTTTTGGGGAAGATATCCAAAAGGGGAATAGCTGGGTGGAATGGGACTTCTAATCCTAGTTTTTTTAGGAATCTTCACTCTGATTTCCACATTTGTTGTACCAGTCTATGCTTCCAGAAACAATGGAGAAGCATTCCTTTTTTTTTTTAATCACAGTCCCTCCAGCATTTGTTATTGGTTGATTTCTTGATATTAGTCATTCTTTCTGGAGTGAGATGATATCTCAGTGTTGTTTTAATTTGCAATTCTTGAATGACCAGTGATGTTGAACATTTTTTCATATATTTATTTGTCATTTGTATTTATTCATATGAAAAGTGTGTAGTCATCTCAAACGCCCAGTTTTTGACTGGGTCTTTGAATTTTGCGTTGTGATTTTATTGAATTCTTTACATGTTCTAGAGAGAAGTCCTTAGTCTGCAGGACAATTGGCTAAAATTTTTTCCACTCTGGGTTGTCTTTTCACTTTGTTGATGATTTCTTTTGATGAGCAAAAGCTTTTTAATAAGAAAAGATCCCAATTGTAGATCCTACGAAGTACTTCCCGTGCAGACTGGGTTTTGTTCATAAACTATCTATACCTATGTTTTCAGGATTTCTATCTATTTTCTCTTCCAGTAGATTTAGTGTCTCTGTTTTAATATTTAGATCTTTGATCCATTTTGACTTTAGTTTAGTGCATAGTGACAGACACAGGTCTAGTTTTAGTCTTTGGCATGCAGACAGCCAGTTTTTCCAAGATCATTTATTAAAGAGGCTGTCTTTCTTTTAGTGAACCTGTTTGGCCCCTTTGTCTAAGATAAGGTGGCAGAGTGTTTGTAGTTTTGTCTGCATCTTCCAATCTGGTCCTCCTACACTATGCTATTCTTATTTTTCAGATGCCATAAATAATATTAACTTGGCTTATCTTCTATACACTACATATTTATGCACATGCAAACATACACGTACATATACATACATACAAACATGTAATCTTATTTCTAACACAGAAAGCTATTGGGACATGGAGTAATTTGTGCAAAGTCAATTTTAGAGAAGTACTGTAATGCAGTGAAAACACATTAGGAAACCATGATGCTACTGTCTTTTAAAGGGTAGGCAAAAGTAATATAAGCTTTTAGGAGTTGCTCAAATCTATATTTAAAAATGGCTCTAGGATAGTAACTCCTAGGCTTTCCTCTAAGACCATACAGGTAATATAAAATGAACCAAAATAGCAAACTTCCTCCTCACTTAATTGAAACCTTTTCTTCTGTATACCTGTTTTACAGGCAAGCCACCAGTTTTATGACCTTCATGATTGATTATTGCCCAAGGTGTCTGATGCGTGCATGAGAACAAAGCCATTCTAGATCAGGATACAAGCAACTTACTGCACTTTAAAGCAACAGGCTCAGGCTTCTAGAACTTTTTGAAAGCTTTTCTTTAAGTCATACAATTTATTGTTCTTTATTTTAAAGAGAAAAAAAAACAAAAATCAAGAAGCAAACAAACAAAACCCAATAACAAAAGCAAAATGATGAAAACAACAAAACAATTGCAATATAGGATTTCAAACAAGACAATAGGAACTTAACAATAGTTATTAACACTGCATATTGTTATCTTCAAAGTAATTGCTCAGGCTAAAAGATACAGGCATGCAAGACTGATCAAACAATATAATTTCCCTCTGAGCAGTTTCTTTACCTTTTACTACACATATTGTAACTTTTTGATCTTACTTTTTCAGTTTCTTACACTTATGAGACAATACAGTGTTTATACATGCAAGTCTGATTTATTTCACTTATGAGTATAGTTTCTAGTTCACTTATTTACCTATAAAAGCCTCAAGTTTATTGTTCTTTATGGCTGAATAGTATTCCATTATACAAAAATAACACATCTTTTTTATTCTTTCCTTGGTTCGTGGGTATTTGGGTTGTTTCCAAGATTTAACTATAAACAGGGTGCACATATAATATAGTGGTATGATGTTTCCAGTTCTTCTGGGGAAATACCCAGAAGGGGAATAACTGGATGAAATGATACCTGTAATCCCAGTTTTTTTTTCATTTTTTAAAAAAAATTTATTTAAAGAGAAAAAAAAACAAAACAGAAAAAAGTAGAAATAATACAGAATTTCAAAAAAAATTAAGAAATCACTGCTTGATAAATTACATATTGTCTTCTTAGAAATAGTTGTTCATGTTACAAAATTAAGGCGTACAAAGTGAAAAAACAGTGAGGCTGTGAATAGTTCTGTTCAACGATCCAACAAAAACTTGGTAATATGGTTATCAATCCCACACACTTAAACATACATCCTGTTATAACCTTTAGTGCATTTTCTTTTCCTTTTGCTTTTTAAGTACATTATCTGTTTAGTTATATCATGTTTCAGCTTGCTCAGTACCTTATTGATCTGTTTTGTTGTTGTTATTTCCTTTTTAATCACCTTATATAATTCTGTTGTTTTGTTTTTGAATTTCTCTTCATCCATATCACATGGATCAGCTTTGATGGAGTTGGGAGTTTTTGGAGGTATTTTGTTACCTTGTTTTGTCATGTTCTATTGTTTTATTTTTATTTAATTTTCATTAACTTGGAGGTAGTAATATACAACAAAACAGGATGGAATAAAACCAATTGAGACAGTATAATGAAATTGGCACAGAACATCACAGCAGGTCCCCAGGACAACAACAATAGGCACCATTGTATATCTCGTTATTTTCAAAATAGTTGTTCTTCTATTAGGTACAGCAAAATCAAAAGAAATACACAACATTATAGAACACATCAAAACAGAATATTGAATACAGCAACACCATTAATCAGGACAAAGCAAAACGGTGATAAAAATATCTGCCTTGAGAGATAGTAGAAGGAAACTCCCCCCCACTTGCTGTACCACATATGGTCACCTCCCAAGAGATACCCAAATCCCTGGATCCTGATTGTTGGGGCGGGGGGGATATGTTATGTTTGATTCTAAGCCTGCGCCCTGGTAGGCAGCAGGCTGATTACTGGTTGGCTCAGCGCCCTAAGTTCCAACATGGCACGGATCAGGAAACGCTGTTACTCCTTGTTTCCCCGCCCTGGGGTGGCCACGGCTTGCCAGACCACAGTCACTGTAATCCTAGTTTTTTGAGGAATCTCCATAGTGATTTCTACAGTGGTTGTACCACTCTACACTCTCGCCAAAAGTGGAGAAGGGTTCCTTTTTCCCCACAGTCCTGTCAGCATTTGTTACTGGTTGATTTCCTGATGACAGCCATTCTTTCTGGAGTTAGATGATATCTCAGTATTGGTTTAATTTGCATTTCTTGAATGACTAATGATGTTGAATACTCTTTCATATATTTATTTGCTATATGTACTTCATCATCTGAGAAGTGTATATTCATCTCAGATGTCCATTTTCAATTCAGTCTTTAAATTTTGGGGGCCTGATATTTTTTAATTCTTTATAAGTTCTAGATCAAAGTCCTTTGTCTAAGGGACAGTTGGCAAACATCTTTGCCAGGTAGGTTTTCTTTTCATTCTGTTGGTGATTTCTTTCAATGTGAAAAAACTTTTTAATAAGATGAGATCCGAGTTGTTGATTCTTTAAAGTACTTCCCATACAGTTTGGGTTCTGTTCATGAACTCTCAGCTTGCCCCCATGTCCTCAAGACTTCTACCTACTTTGTCTTCCAGCATATTTAGTGTTTCTGTCTTAATATTTAGATCTTTGATTCATTTTGACTTTAGTTTAGTGCATGATGATAGACATGGGTCTAGTTTCAGTCTGTGGCATATAGAAAGCTAGTTTTTCCAACTCTACTTATTTAGGAGGCTGTCTTTCTTCCAATGAACATGTTTGGCCCCTCTAAAATAAGGTGGCTGAGGGTGTCTGTAATTGTGTCTGTATTTTCTTTTCTGTTCGATTGAGACTCAGGTCTGGTTTTTTTTCTGTTTGTCTGTCTGTTTGTTTGTTTGTTTGGGGGTTTGGGGACAGTTGTTATAGCAGCTTTGTAGTATAACTTCAAGTCAGTTATTATAGCAGCTTTGTAGTATACCTTCAAGTCAGGGATTGCAATGCTTCCCGCCTTATATTTGTTGCCCAAGACTGTCTTCCCTATTCTTGATCACTTCTGTTTCCAAGTGAATTTTACAAATGTTTTCTCTAGATATGTGAGGTATGTTAATGGTATTTTGATTGGCAATGCATTAAGTCTGGGTAACAGTTTTGGGAGTATGGCCATTTTCACTAACTTGGTTCTTCCTATCCATGAAAAAAGTCTATGTTTCCATTTTCCGAATTCTTCTTCCATTTCTTTTTTTAGAGTACTATAATTTTCAATGTATAAATATTTTACTTCTGGTATTAGATAGATTCCTAAGTATTTCACTTTTTAACGTTATTGTGAAGGGTGTAGATTCCCTAATTTTTCTCTCAGTGAGTTTGTTTTTGTGTACAGGAATACTATTCGCTTTTGAATATTGACTTTGTACCGAGCTAAGCTACTGAATTTGCTCCTAAAGTCTAGAAGTCTGTTGGTGGAATTATTGGAGTCTTCTATGCAGAGTATTATATTACCTGCTAATAATGATAATTAAACTTCTTCCTTTCCTATCTTTATTCCTTGTATTTATCCCTCTTGTCTAGTTCCCTTGGCTAATGTTTCCAGAGCTATATTTAATAGCAGTGGTGATAATGGACAACCTTGTCCTGTTACTGATTTTACCATCAAAGCTTTCACTTTTTACCATTTAATATGATGTTGGCTGTTGGTTTTTCAGAGATGGGATTTTATCAGATTGAGGTAAAGACCATTTATTCCAATTTTCTGTAGGGTTTTTATCATGAATGAGTGTTGGAAGTTTATCAAAAGCTTTTCTGGATCTATTGAGATGATCATGTGATTTTTGTCTTTTGCTCTGTTAATACTGTATATTATATTTATTTTTTAAAATAATTTTATTTAAAGAGAAAAAAAACAAAATAGAATAAAGGGTAGCAACAATACAGTATTCCAAGGAAAAAAGGAAAAGAACAACAACAAAAAAAACCCTAAAAAATTTTTGCTTGACAAATTACATACCGACTTTTTAGAAATAGTTGTTCAATTTACAAAGTTAAAACATGTCAAGTAGACATTCAAACAGTGAGACTGTTAACAGTTCTGTTGCACAATCTGACAAAAACAGCAATATGGTCATCCATCTTACTCATGCAAATATACATGCAATTATATCAAAAGGGTAGAAGTAAACACAACAAAACAGAGCAAAGCAGATCACAAGAAAGCAATGTAA
>PVJX010037170.1:0-17125 GCA_004027295.1 Dolichotis patagonum | reverse complement strand
TTTTTTTTTTTTTTTTTTTTGGTACCGGGGATCGAACTGACAACCTTGCGCTTGCCAGGCAGGCGCTTAAGCCACTAAGTTAAATCCCTGGCCCAATTTGCAATATCTTGACATTTTGTGGTAAATCAAAATAGGTCCTCATTTTGCAACCTTGGACAGACTCTGATTTTCTAAGTTTGTCTCCATCATAAATGCTTACCTGAGGTTCAATTCATTCTCCTGAGCACCAAGGTCTTCTGATGACACTATATTATCTGGTGAATAGTAATAACTAACAAGCAAAAGAAAGGATATTATCACTGCAGGCTGGATTTCAGTTCAGCTTGGACTTTGTGCAAATCCTCTTCATTCTACACCCAGTGGAGCTGAAACTGCTGACTCTGGATAAAGGCTGAGCTGTGAGATTCATCCTCAGTATGCTGTGGAAATTCTGCCATTGCCACATGCTGACCAGGACTAGAGATGCCAAGCTCAGCCACCCTTAGAGCCGTCATCTCCTTGCTAAGATTCTGATAGGAGCTGTGTTAAAATGTGAGGTTTGGGGAATGCGTTTAGGGGAAGTTGATATCTTTGTTACACTGAATTTTTCAGACCATGAACACAGTATATTTCTCCAGGGATTTAGGTTGCCTTTGATCTCTTTCATCAGTGTTTATAAGTTTTTCATCATAGAGATCTTGCATATGTGATACTGGGTTTATGCCTAAGTATTTTTCCTTTGAAACAATTTGAAAGGAATACCTTTTTGAGGAAGGCATTTAAATGGACCCCAGAGAAGTGAGAACATAAGAGGAAGCATAGGTGCCAATGTTCTGAGGCAGGTGCTTGCTTAGTTCTTGCAAGGCCAATGAAAATACAACACGTGTCTGGTGGCCTGAGATGAAAAAAAAAAAAAAAGCAGCAAATGAGATCCAGGCAGTTGTCAAGCGTCAGTAGTGCTGTGGTAAAGTTCTGATAGTGGAAACTGGAATTTTACTCTAAGTATGATGAGATGCTATTAGCCAGTTTTGAGCACAAGAATGATGTGAACCTTTTGAAAAGATGACTCTGGTACTGTGTGGAGACCTGGTAGATTGTAAGAGAGTAAGAAGGAATAGGAAGCTTTGCCATGAACCCCCAAGTGACCAGTGGTAGTAGCTAAGGTGAGGTTGACTGTTGTGGAGGAGATGAGGAACACAGTCCAAAGTATGTTTTGAAGATAGGCCTGTCAACATTTGCTGGTGATTGGTTGTAGGATGTTAAAGAAGTCAAGGGTGACATCAAGATATTTGGCCTATGCCCCTGGGTGAATGGTGGTGCCATTTATGAAAAGATGAAGCTACATTATTAAAAACAGAATTGTTAGCTGTGTGTAGTGGTTCATGCCTATAATTCCAGCACTCGGGAGGCTGAGGCAGGAGGACCACCATGAGTTTGAAGTCAGCCTGAAGTACACAGAGGGACCTTATCTCAAAAAAACAAAACTGGGGTTGGGGATTTAGCTCAGCGGCATAAGCGCCTGCCTTGCAAGCAGGCAGTCGTGAGTTCGATCCCTGGTACCGATTAAAAACAACAACAACAACAACAACAACAAAACAGAATTGTCCCTAACAAAACAGAATTGTCCCTACCCAGAAAAGACCTGAAATTTGAAACAGTGCAGTCACAGCCTGGCATGAGGTAAGATTACCCTTCCTCAAACCCATCATATTTCTAGCATGTTCATGACTAGTCAGACTCCCAGGAACCACTGAAGTGGCTCCAGAAGGATACCAGAGATTAAAGAGAGAGAGAGAGGGAGAGAGAGAGAGAGAGAGAGATGAAACCAACAGTGTAAAAGGACCAAACTTTTCCATATCACTTTGTTTAATCCTCATTAGATTCCTTATAGCTTTTTCATTTTTCTTTTCAACTGCAGTTATATATAGTTTTTAACAATTTGTACATTTAAAATCCAATGACATCAAGTATGGAACATTGTATAGGCATCAGCACTATCTATACCCATAGTCTTTTATTGTCCCCCACAAAAACTCTGTACCCATTAAACTCCTTTTTCTGCCTCCCTACCACCAGCCCTGGAAACCTCTATTCTGCTTTCTGGGTCTGTGGATTTACCTATTCTAGGTGCCTCACATGGGTGGAAGATACAGTACCCATTTGTATCTGTCTTTTTTGTTTGTTTGTGTTTTTTCCCTCTATTTGTCTTATTTCACTAAACATAATGTTTCAGGTCCATGTTATACCATTATATCTTTTGCTTTCTGTGCTTTTGTTTATTCCTGAATCCATCAGTGAATGTCTGGATTATCTCCACCTTTTGGCCACTGCAAGTAATGCTGCTATGAATAATTTTGTACAAATATCTGTTCAAATCCATGTTTTTATTTCTTGCAGATTATATACCTTGGAGTAGAAATGCTACGTTATATGTTAATTCTCTGTTTCCATAGGACCTACGTTATTTTACATGTTCGTTGCAGTCCACTGCAGTTCCAATTTTCCACACCTTTGCCAATACTTGTTATTTTCTCTTTATTTGTTTGAATTATAGTCAATATAACAGATATGAACAGGTATTTCATTGTAGTTTTGACCTATATTTTTCTGATGGCTAATGACATCAAGCTCTTCTTAATGTGCTTAGTGGCTGTCTGTGTTATCTTCTTTGGAGATGCATCCATTCAAGTCTTTGCTGTCTTTTTAATTAGGTTGTTTGATTGACATTATTGAGTTTTAGGAGTTTTGTATATGTTCTGAATATTAGTACTTTATCAGATGTGAGTTTTGAAAATATTTTCTCCCATTCCTTTGGTTGTCTTTTGCTTTATTGACACAAAAGTTAATATTTTAAAAACTTTTATGTTCTTGGTACTGGGGATTGAGTCTAGGACCTTGTACATGCTAAGCACATGCTTTACAACTGAGATAAATTCCCAGCCCCAAAAGTTTTTATTTTTGATGAAGCCCATTAATCTGTTTTTTTATTGCTTACACTTTTAGTATCATACCCATGAAACCCAATGTCATGCAAACTTTTTCCATTATTTTTGTTTAAGCATGTAATAGTTTTAGCTCTCAAGTTTAAGTCTTTGATCTATTTAGAGTTAATGTTTGTATACTGTGTGTTTTCATTTGTTTTGTGTTACTATAAAAAAGACTTGAGGCTGGGAAAGTCATAAAGAACAGAAATTTATTTTGGCGGACAGCTCTGTCCATGATCTGGTAGCTGCACTGTGCTGCACTATGATGCAGTGGATGGTGTCACATGGCAAGAACACTTGGTAGATAGAAAGGCGAGGTTTCACATGATGATGTGATGAGAGGGAAAGCAAGAGAGCAAGCTGAGGAAGCAGAACTTGTTTCATAACAGCTTTCTCAATATACTTCCACAAGACCTCAACCAATCTCAGAGAACTAACCCAGCCTCTCAGGAAAAACAACAATCTATTAATCTATTCATGAGGGTGGATCACTCATGACCCTGAATGCCACTTCAGGATCCAAATACTTGAATAGTGTTAGATTAACGAATGAAGCCTCAACATGAGTTTTAGTAGGAACAAAACACAAAAACTACAGCATCCTGTAAGGTAAGGGTCCAATTTCACTTCTTTGCTTGTGGATAGTTTTCCCAGCATTACTTACTGAAGACTGTTTTTCCCCCTTAAATGATATTGGCACCTTTGTTGAAAACCGGCTGGCCACTGGGTATGGGGCCACAGGCCTGTAATCTCAGCTACTTGGGAGGGTGAGGCAAGAGGATCATAAGTTTCACCCAGCCTGGGCAATTTAATGAAATTCTATCTTGGGGGGGGGCTTGAAGAGTTAGGGGTATAGCTCAGTGGTAAAGCACTAGCATATGCTAGACCCTGTGTTCAATCCCCAGTATCACAAAAGAAAAATGAAAAAAACAATTGATCATATATATGAGAT
The DNA here is from genome assembly GCA_004027295.1 of Dolichotis patagonum. Classification (NCBI taxonomy): domain Eukaryota; kingdom Metazoa; phylum Chordata; class Mammalia; order Rodentia; family Caviidae; genus Dolichotis; species Dolichotis patagonum. Next base: position 13,210 of record PVJX010037170.1, on the reverse strand, counting down.
TTTCTAGGCAATCTATTCTATTCTGTTCTATTCTAACTCTATCTTCCTATAGTCTATCCTAATTGTCAATACCATAATATTTTAATTACTGTAGCTTTATGGCACATTGTGAAGTTGTTAAGTATGAGTCTTCCAATTTTATTCTTCTTTTTCAAGATTTTCACTATTCAGGGCTCCTTGTAATTCTGTATGAATTGGAGGATTGGCCTTTCCCCTTTATGTAAAAGAGATTGTTGGACTTTTGATAGGGATTATGTTGAATCTGTAGTTCTATTTATGTGGTATTGACATGTTTTTAGGGAAAGGTACTGGAAATGAAACCCAGAGGTACTGTGCCAGTGATCTACATCCCCAGACTGTTTTATTTTTTATTTTGAGCTAGGTCTTGCTAGGTTTCCCAAGCAGTACCTGAACTTGTGATCCTGCTGTCTCAGTCTCCCAAAGTGCTGGGATTATAGATATTCATCACCATGCCCAGCTTTGATAACTTTACAGTGTTATTTTAATCAGTCCTGTTATCCTAGCACTCAGGAGGTTGAGATAAGAGGATGACTGTGCTGGGGATATAGCTCACTGGCACAAGTGCTGGCCTGGCAAGCACGAGGTCATGAGTTTGATCCCTGGTCAAAAAAAAAAAAAAGGATGACTGTGAGTTCAAAGAAAACCCTTTATCAAAAAGAAAATTAAATACAAAATTAAATAAAATTTTAATGTTATCTATGAACAGGGATGTCTTTCTATTGATTTAGACCTTTAATTTCAGCAACATTTTATAATTTTCAGCATACAAAATCTTTAACCTTCCTTGGTTAGATTTATTCCTAAGTATTTAATTCTATCTTAATTTTCTTTTTTGGATTCTTCATTGATGATGTGTAGAAACACAAGAGATAATTTCTTCAGTTTTGGAAAGGAAGACATGGAAGCTTAACCTATGTTGCTCAGTGATGTTGGGCTACTATGGCCATAGTCTTTTTTTTTTTTAATCGGTACCAGGGATTGAACTCATGACTGCCTGCTTTTGAACTCACAACTGCCTGCTTGCAAGGCAGGTGCTTATGCCGCTGAACTAAATCCCCAGCCCCTATGGTCATAGTCTCTTAACTCCAAATCTATCATGCTGTCCCTCTGTGGCTGCTTATCTAGTTCCATACCCCCCCCAACACTTTTAGTTGCAAAGCAAGAAATACCTAATATGAAAGCACTACAGGTCTGTCAAAATTGTGCTCTAGATTCTGGCTAGTGCAGCGCTGAACCATTAGAAGGCACCAGAGTCTCAGGGATACTCATGGAGCTCCAGTAGTTAGTCTTCTTGAAGTAGAGGGCCCAAAGGCAAATAACAGAGTCAACAGTGAGTATGTGACCTCAAAATGCCAAGATGTTTGATGAGAATGACTCAGAAATCAAGAAGCTACTTGTAGCAAATCAAATACAGTAATGCCTTGTCAACATAAGATGCATTCTCATGGTCCCGACAAAGGACTGTGTTATGACATGTAGATAGGGTTAGGATTCTTCAGGAACTGTGCAGAGGGTGCTCATGCTCAGAAGAGGAACATTTGCAACCTACTACCAGCTTGGAGGATAGAGGTATGTCGAATCACACTGAGAAGTCTCTGACAGATGTTGACAGGGACCACCAGAAAAGTCTCTCCTCTGTAGTTCCACTGACTACTGTCCTCCCAAACCTGCTGTCAGACAGGATTCTTAAACGTCTTTCTACTTCCTTCTGCATCCAGGGAACAGCACGGTTATGTTTCTATCTCTGAGGAGAATCTGGGCTGGTAACTGTGGATAACATTGAGAAATTTCTCAGACTGCTTTCCTGCAATCCTCTGCTAGGCCAGTGGAATTCCCAAAACAGGAAAGTGAAAGGCTGGTAAATAGGACTACATAGGTGCACATGCACTCACACACACATGCAAACACATGGAACTGAGAAATTAGAATGCATTACCCTTTATACTCTGCCTGCTCCCCACAAGAAAAGAGTACTCTGGCTGAAGAACCATTTTAGGATCTTTTAAATTCCCCTTTCCTTCCATCTCCAATGTAAAGGAATGTACTATGGGGATTTAGCTCAGTGGCATAAGCGTCTGCTTTGCAAGCGTGTAGTTGTGGGTTTGATCCCCAGTACCAAGAAAAAAAAAAAAAAAGAAATCCTAGACAAGGAAGGAATTACCAGCTGATATTTTTTAGACAGAGACCAAGGGCTGCCTCATCACATGGTAGGTTTCTCCCTAATATGTGGAATATTGGGTACTCTGTGACAAGGTGCCACAGTAGCTACCAGGGAGAAAGAAGATGGGAAAAGTTTATAAAAGACAGTGTCAAAAAAAAAAAAAAGACAGTGTCAGTATGATTTCAGGTTTCAAAGCAACTTTCTATATGGCTCAGACATGGGCATGTTAAAACAGCCATTTCGTTTCTATCGAAGAAGGAAAATCTACAGTAGGTTATGATGCTTGAAATTATTTTTTTCCCAGGGGAAATATTATGCCCTTGTGACATAATCTATTTCTACTTCTTCATAAATCACCAGCAACTTCCCTCAAAAAGTGCCTTGCCTCCAGCCTCTTGCCCTTCATATCATTTTTACATCACCTTGTTACTTATGAAAGAGTAACATCACTCCCATGATGAAAAACTTTGCTTTCCTACTGTAAGTAGACTTAAACTTTAAGCTGGGCACGGTGGCACACACCTGTAATCCCAGCATTCGGAACACCGAGGCAGGAGGATCATTGCAAATTTGAGACCAGCCTGAACTGCACAGTGAAACTCTGGCTCAAAAAAAAAAAAAAAAAGACTTAAGCTTTAATGTCTCTGTATGTCATCTGCAATCAATTTCCTTCCTTATCATGTACTATGTCCTGATTGCCAGGCTATCTGAGCTCAGTGTCATGATTACAGTTTCCTCCACATGTAGGTCTTTTTTTTTTTTTTTTTCACCAGGGATCAAACTTATGGCTTTGTGTTTGCCAGGGAGGCACTTCACCACTAAGCTAAATCCCCTGGTCCAGTTTTACTCCTTTTTTATTTTTCTGACTCCCATTCATATTTCAATCCTAGGTTCAACTCTTAGTTCCTTTGCTTCTATGCACACTGATGTCCTTTGCTAAATGTTGGACAAAGTCATAAGGTTCCTGGTTTGGTGCAAATGCTGCAGGGTGCTAAAAATTCCAAGAGCACACCCACAGTATACCTCATTTTGGTAGCTAATCAAATGATTAATCTGCATATCTAATTGAATTAGATGCTTTGTGGATACAAAGGGAATAAAGTCTATGCTTTGGAGGAGAAACTTTGCTGCTTTGTCTTGATACCCCATATTTCTTGAGGACAAGCCTTGCCTCCACAGTAAAATGCAAATTCCCAGAGGATGTTGCTACAATAAGTGCATCCTAGGATTTCACACTCTCTCCTGGAGCTCAGGTACCAATTAAGAAGGTGGTTGAAGTGTAACAGCTAATTTGCTCCTAAACATCAAAGTTTACAGAAACACTGTAGTCCACTTCTGCAAAGCTACGAACTAGTCTTCCAAGAAAAAAGAAATGCCACCCCAGTGAGCTCTTCAGTAACATGGCAGAAGTTGCGGGAGGGTATTGTAGTCCATTCTCCTGTCTGGCCCTTCGGAAAGGTGAAATATAGGGCAGTGATTAAAACCAGGTGCATAAAGGAGTGAGGCAAGCAAAAGGAGCAGAATGAGGAAAGAAGCAGCAGAACTTTCCTCCGGCACGCGAACGGTAAGTGCCATCGAAAGTGGATTGGCTTCCTTCAGACCTATAGCCAAAGAAGCACCCGGGCCAGTCGGTGAAAATCACAGTTCAGACTTAGCATGTTTGTTGTGATACAGGCTGATGTTGAGACTTTGGGTTCCAGACACCTGCTCCTACAGGTAACAGCAGCTGGGAAAGCTGCCTTGAGTGACTCTGAGGTTATCTTCCAGACAGATCCCAAGATGGGAGGATTTGAAGTGGCAACTCCATACCTACATTCCTCTCTATGGCGCTCTGGGATAATGGAAAGATCTAACCCAAAGCAGAAAAGACTGGCCGGTGCTGGGGAAGTAGGCAGGTATTGCGTGGAACTCTCAATGACTTCAGACATCCTTTGTATCTCCCACCCTAAATCCGGAGAAAAGTCTTCTCCTGTAAATGACCAGGTCGTACGACCCTCACATCTGTCATGGTGCCCACTAACTGGTTGCGGCTCTGGGACACGACTTTGGCCGCCTCTTCCCCCGGGCTGTGGGCAGCGGCGGAGGTGTCCCCGCCCCCGCCCCCAGCCCGGGCCCCTACGGGCGGCTAGGCGGTCTAAGCTCGCGCTCCTCCTCTCCGGCCTCCACTCCCCTCCTTCTCTCCCCAGCCCAGTCCCTCCCCTAGCCTTGGCGGAGGGGGGCCGGGCTTGGCTCCGCACGGCTTGTGCATTCCAGAGAGCGGGGCCAGCCCGAGCAACAAAGGAGCCAGGCAGTCTGCTGGGAGAGCGCTCGGGGGCTGCGGCGCTCGCGCCGAGGTGGCTGTAGAGTCGCGGGCTGGCGCGGGGGCGGAGCTGGGGTCCCGCAACCCTCGGCGGGCGTCTGGCCTCCTTTGCGGGCCGGGACTTGGTTTTAATAGTGGGAGAGGGAATGGGGCCAGGGCTTGGGGGCCAAGGGGACTCCCGTGGCTAAAGACAACTTGGATTGTCAGAAGAGCGAGTGGGGAGTTGCGCATCCCGGCCCTGGCCTCCGCCGCCCAACATGGGCCCCGGGTCCCAAAGTTTGCAAAGTTGGGAGCCGAGGGCCCGGGGCGCGCGGAGCGTCTGGGGAAAGTCGGCCCCAGACCCGTGGGGCGCACAGGTTGCCTAAGCCGCCTCCGCGGCCCCCGGGGTTGAGAGCTCGGCCAGGGGCTCCGGGGGACTGGCGGGGGCGCCCGGTCGTCTGCTGAGTTGGCGGGTTTAGCCATGGCCGCTGCCCGCCCTGCGCGGGGGCCCGAGCTGCCGTTCCTGGGGCTGCTGCTACTCGTGCTGGGGGTCCCGGGCCGGGGGGCGGCCTTGAGCGGGAACGCGACAGGGCCTGGGCCTCGAGGCGCAGGCGGGAACGCCAGAAGGAGCGCGGCGGGCACCGGCCCTCCTCCGCTGCTGAGCCACTGCGGCCGGGCTGCCCCCTGCGAGCCGCTGCGCTACAACGTGTGTCTCGGCTCGGCGCTACCCTACGGCGCCACCTCCACGCTGCTGGCCGGGGACTCGGACTCCCAGGAGGAAGCGCACGGCAAGCTCGTGCTCTGGTCCGGTAAGAGCGCTCGAGCCGGGCCTGGGGGTGTGGGCTGGTGGTATGGGGGCACTGTCGTAAGGGTTAGGCTCAGGTTGAGCTTCGGAGAGACTGGCCGCACACGGGAGAGGTGGAGAACCGAGTCTGAACTTTGGGGGGTCAGGTTACGTGCTGGAAGGGGACACTTGGTGATAGGAACGGGAGGGTGGGGAAATTGAGGAAGCCAGTCACAAAGGGCCTGAGCAGGGGTGAGCACGGCGTGGGGGTGGGAGTGAGGGATGAGGGGCTGTGAGGAGGGGGCTGTGAGGCACAGGAAAGGACTTTTTCAGGGAGAGGATCCGCTCTTTCTGCTCTGGAAGCTGGATTCTGGAATTCAATGGTTTTCAGATTTCTGGGAAATCGGATTTGGAGAGAAAAAGGGCAGGATGGAGTGGAAGGGATTTAGGCATTTGGAGAGAAAAGGTGGGAGCAAATTTGTGAAGCAAAAGAAACCCTCTGGTGATGAATAATTAAAAAGGAACCAGAACTATCAAGAAATCTTGATTTAGGAGATACGTAGCCCAGAGAACTGTGATTTTTGTCTTACTTTCACAGTTCTCTTATCTGGAAAATGAGAACTCCGATCCACACTGAGGGGCTTAGAAGGAAAGAGATGATTCTAACAATTACTCATGTATTCTTGGCAATTTGGATTCTCAGGCTGATCAGCGTGGGGGAAGAACAGTGAAGTCTGAAATGTTGAGAGCCTGTGGGTTCTTCCATGTGGTTTGAAGGGGATGGTGGCAGAGCCTGAAAACTACAGACTGAACCCAAGCAAGTCTTTCCTTGACAGTGTGGAGGGGATGATCTCCTACCTAGCACATTTCTGAACTAGAGGCCTGGAGGGTGCCAGGGAAGGGAACTGGTCGTGTGTCACCCCTTGCTTCCATGCAGTATGATCGAAAACTGTCCTTAACTGAAAAAGAAAAGAAAATCAGGAGCCACGAGCAGATCCAAGAACTCCCTTCTTCGACAGGCCTGAGGTGCCCCATCTCTTAACTCTTCTCACCATCCTAATGAGGGCAGTGTTTGTAGGCTGACTGTCATTGTCAACCTGGCCACTGGAGTTCTCAGCTTTTACTGCATGTTGGACAAGGCCATAAGGTTCCTGGCTTGGTACAGATGCTGGAGGAGGAACTTGGAGGATGGTATCCATGAGATGGAGCTGCATTCTATGTAGGGATCAAGCTCTAAAATCAGTACAGAAGACAGAAACCACGTATAACCAACAGTAGCTCTGAAAAATCCATGTTACTATAATGCAGTGATGGCGAACCTTCTTGAGACCAACTGCCCAAATTGCAACCCAAAACCCACTTATTTATTGCAAAATACCAACATTATAATTAAACTTGAATACTGAGGTTTTAGTCTAAAAAAAAAACTTTTCCGATGTGTAGTTTGCCAGCAGAATGCTCAGTGTGCCTGCTCCGCTATGTGTGCCATACGTTCGCCACCACTGTTGTATAGTTACCATCAGATTAAGGAGGAAGGGGATGGACCTTTTTCTAGCCACTACTCCTGTGAGCAGCCACTGAGCTAGCAAAAGTGGTTTTGGCAGGAGGGTGCATGAGTTAGAACCATCTGTTGGTCGTGCAAATCTCACAAGATGGCAGGGCAGGGTTCAGAAGAGCTGTGAGTGCTGAGCCCAGGACTACTCTTATTGTGGACTACATGTGCCAATCACATAGAGCTTACATTATAGTAACTTAGGGGTTTTCCAGAGCTATTGTTGGTTACACATGGCTTCTGTCTTACGTGCTGACTTTAGAACCTGATCCCTACAGGATGTAGCTCTGTCTCATAGATACCATCTTCCAAGTTCCTCCTCTTGCACTCTGAGCTCTTCTTTTTGCTGTCTGCCATCTCTGACTTTAGTCCTGTACCCTTGTGTGTTTGGTCACACTCTCTGCTTTGGGCTTGCTACTTGATGTTCTGTGAAGTGTTGGTGTGAGCAGGATCAGTAGGTGGGAAGATTGAACACAGGCCACTTAAAAGAATCACAGGTGGGTGGGTGGGAGAATCACAATTAGTGGGAGCCTCTAACTAGTGGTTTTTGTTTTTGTTTCTGTTTTTTTCCTGAGTTGATGGTCTTGATTTGGTGTTAGATGTGGTCATTGTCACTTGTCTTGAAGATGATTTTGTTCCTGAAAGATGAAGATGATGTAGGTTATCTTTCTTATAAACTTTTGAGGATAGAGACTTGGTCTTCATTTTTTTTTTTCCCCAGAGCTTCGGTGCTGAGTATACAGTGAACTCACTCATTCAATTAGTACTTCTGTATGTTGTGTCTTGGAACAGATTCTGGGGCACATAAAAATAAGCATACAAACATCCGTCAAGAAGAACACAGACAATTTAGCAAGTTTTCGCAAAACTTGTGGAAAGTACTGTGACATTGTAGGTGCCACAGAGTGCAAAGGGTTTTGGGGGCACAAGGGAAGATACCCAGAAGAACTGACATTTGACCCATAACTTGAGAAATAAGCAGGAATTACCAAGGGAGAGTTGGCAGGGAGGAATAGAAAGAGCAAATAAACAACATGGATAAAGGTTTAGAGGGAAGAGGGCTTGTTACGTAAATACAGTAAGCCCTGCATAGTGGTGCATGCCTATGATCTCAACATTCTGGGAGGCTGAGGCAACAAGTTTGTGAGTTTAAGCCCAGCATTGATCCTACCTCAAAATAAAAACTAAATTGAAAAGAAAAAAAGTAGGAAAAAAGGCTGGGATATAGCTTATGGTGAAGGTTCTGGGTTCAATCCCCAATACACCAAATATATAAAAAATAATTTTAAAATAAAAAGAAATATAATAATTAGAGTAAAACTGAATCAAATCATGTGAAGGGTGGGATTGTGACAGATAATATGTGAATTATAAAGTAAAGGAATGCATACCCTGTATTAAGTAAGGAGCCATTAAAGGCTTTTAAGCAAGGGAGAGATTATATTTCTTTTTTACATTTTTGAAAGATCTCTTTGGATGTGGCCTGAAGAAACTGCCAGTGTAGGGAAAGCTTGGAGCTTGCTTGCTTGATCAGGACCTGATTGAAGTAGTCCAGGTGGCAGCTCACGGTAGTCAGGACTAGGGTAACAAGATGCTGGGTTGGACATATCCTCAAGCATTAGAGCTAGAAGCAACGGGACTTACTAATGAGGTGAAAGTGGGGTGTGAATGAGCCGGGAGGACCCAGGCTCGAGGCTTTGGGTGGACGATGGTACCATTTCTTTCTACTAGGACAGAGAATGCTAGTGGAGGAATGGGTTTAAGACGAAAGCATCACTTCAGTTTTGGCTATGTGAATTTGAACCGCTCATTGGACACCTATGTGGAAATTTCTAGCAGATCTGAAAGTAGGAGTTTCTGTAGAGAGGTGGCCACTTTGTGCTTCCTTGGCCTAGGTTGCTGAGGCTTTAGAAGGATTCCATGAGTGAGGAAGTTTATAGCTCAGGTTGGCTCAATTTCTAGGTCTGTATAAAACTCAGGTCTTTCTTATGGTTTTCATCTTTCTGGACTTGGGCTTCTTTAGTCACTTAGCATTTCTCCCCATTACAGCTGGAAATGTTTCCTAGCAGGCGTTCCAGGCTGACCAGACAAACATAATGTCCAGGCCATGGTACACCTCAGGCCAAATCTGGTTTAGTAAATAGGATGAGAAAGCAAGAAAGAGGCTGCAGCTGGCAAAAGAATAGGTCCCTGAGAGCTAGCACGTAACCTCCTGGACCACTGTTGTGCTGTGTGTGTGTACATGGGTATGTGGCCCTGTCACCCTGCAGGGACACAACCAGCAGGAAAGAGACAGGAAAGCTAAGAGGAATTTCTCATTTGCTTCTCATACCTCCGGTTTAGAGGTGAAAGGAGGAATGTTGGGGTGGGGGGTAACTTGCAGGCACAGAGCAGAATTTCCTTAGAGCTGTTCCCAAACCTGGCTGATGATCAGAATCAGTTTTAAAATACAGAAAAACACACATAGGTCCAAGTTTTCCTTTTTGGTTTTTAACTGTGAAATATACCAGGTATTCAGGAAAGTACATAAAACACACAGGTACCAAATAACAAATAATTACAAAGTGACACCCTGGGTCAAAAACTTCCCCCGTCATCTCTCTCTCCACTTTCTGTGTAGAGAGCCTCTATCTTGATGCTTTTGGTCATCATTTCCTTTTTTCTTTTTTCCTGTATAGTCTTTCAGCCTACCTTTGGAATGCCTAAACAACACATTCTTTAAAAAAAAGTATAATTTAAGTTTGCAAGTTTTTGAATTTAATACAAATGGAATCACCTACCTGTATGCTTTTGTGTCTTGTCTTTTACACTACTTTTAGTTGGTAAAACATATCCATGTGATTACAACTTTTTTGCATTACTAAATAATACTCCATTGTGTGTGCATATTATAACTTGTTTATCCATTCTGTTTTTGTTAAATCTTTAAGTTGTCACCAGTTGTTGCCCACTGTGAATAATGTTCCTGTGAGTATTCTTTTGTGCCTAGCCTAGTATATCGGGCACAAGTATTTTTTTTTAAATTTAAAAAGTTTTATTTTTATTAGTATATTTGCAGTATGTAATGATTGTATTTATGGTGGGAAGTTGGTACATGTGCATAACATATCTCAGTTCTTTCTACATCCTCTTTTCCTCCCTCTCTTCCTTTTTTCCTCCATCTCTTAGTCCTCTTCCCTTTTGCAAAAAGATCTATCTCCCTGTTTTCTATTATCTTTTATTTTGCTTTTTAATTTAGTTATACTTTGGGTTTATTTCTTTCTTTCTTTTTTTTATTAGTACCAACCAAGCGCTTGCAAGGCAGGGCTTATGCTGCCTTGCAAATCCCCAGCCCCTATTTTGGGTTTCTTATATAAGACAAACTACATGATATTTAAGGTTGTGTGTCTTGATTTATTTCACTTAAAATCATGATCTCTAGGTACATCCACTTTCCTACAAATGACTCAAATTTATCTTCTTTATGGCAGTGTAGTACTTGATTGTGTAAATACTACTTTTTAAAATTAATTCATCTATTGATGAATGTAATGTAGCCCACTATATTATGAAACTTAACTATTATGATTTAGGTGTTATGTGTGATGCTGCTATAAACACAAGTATGCTTGATTCAATGTAATCTGATGTCTTTGACTCTTTTGGGAAAATGCCTAGAAGAGGAATAGCTAGGTGGAATGGAATTTCAAGTTCTAGTTGTTTATGGAATCATACTGATTTCTGTAATGGTTGTACTAGTTTACATTACCACCAATAATATAGGAGGGTTCCTTTGTAGCCTTCGTCTCACTAGCATTTGTTATTTATTTATTTATTTATTTATTTTAAATTTTATTTTAAAGAGAGTAAAACTAAACATAACAAAACCGAACAAAGCAGATCAGAAGAAAACAATGTAAGAGACACAGATTTTAAAGCAAGACAACAGGAGATCATCACTGTCTATCATACTGTCTCGTGTTTTGTTCTAAATAGTTGTCCATATCTTCACACACAGTTAATTCATACAAAACAAAATTGTATTAAACTGATCAGAACAGGATGATGAAGATATTTTAGGCCTTCAAAACCAGACAATAGTGAAATCAACAATGGCTACCATAATGTCTCTTGTTCTCTTCAAAATAGCTGTCCATACCTTCATGTATGTTGAAATTAAACAATACAAAACAGACTAAAATCACTCTGAACAAAGAATAATAGTATTGCTGGATTTCATAGCATGATACTGCAGAATCAGCACTGAGTACCATAGTGTCTCTTTTTCTCCAAAGTAGCTGTTCACTTCACCATGCATTATATAATCGATTCTCATAAACTGTTTAGGAGAAGTTCTACGCATGTATGAGTCTCTACATGTATACCTATCCTTTCTATATTAGAGGAAAAAATAAAACACATTCCTAGAAAAACATGAGACAAAAAAGACACTGACAATATAGACCTTCAAAACAAGGTGGTAGGAGCATAACTGGGGTTGTTATTTTACATAATGATCTTCAAGAGTTCCTCAGATCACCATACAATAATATGCATAATTGTTCCAATCCTATGAATGTTATTTTGTTCTAAGAACTTAGAGAATTTGTAGCACAATCATCTTAGCTATCTTAAGTGTGTTTATATAATTTTAGATATTTTTTTCTTTTCCCTTCCTTTTTCTTTTTCCTAATTTTCCCTGAGATATTATTTTTTTCCCTTTAAGCAGATTCTTATCCTTTCACTGTATTTATTGAGTTTTTTGTATCTTATGTATTCTTACCATTTCTTACACTAGGGAGAATATATGGTATTTATACATGTGAGTTTGATTGATTTCACTTAGGAGTATGGTCTCGAGTTGCATCCATTTACTTATAAATATCTCAATGTGATCATTCTTTATAACTGAGTAGTACTCCATTGTATAAAAATATCACATCTTTTTTATCCATTCCTCAGTTGATGGGCATTTAGGTTGTTTCCAAGATTTGGAAACAAGATTGGATTACAAACTGTGCTGCAATAAACATGGGTGCACATATATCACTGTGGTATGATGTTTTGAGTTCTTCTGGGAATATACCCAGAAGTGGAATAGCTGGGTCAAATGGGACTTCCAATCCTGGCTTTTTGAGGAATCTCCAGACTGACCTTCACAGTGGTTGCAGCAGTCTACACTCCCACCAACAGTGCAGAAGAGTTCCTTTTTCCCAGTAGCCTCTCCAGCATTTGTTGTTGGTAGTTTTCTTTATCCTGGGCATTCTTTCTGTAGTAAGATGGAATCTCAGTGTTGTTTTAATTTGCATTTTTCTAATGACCAATGATGCTGAACATTTTTTCATGTATTTATTTGCCATTTGTATTTCTTCATCTGAGAAGTGTGTATTCATCTCAGATGCTCATTTTTATTTTTTATTTTATTTTTTTTATTTTAAAAGGGAGTAAAATTAAACACAACAAAACAGAACAGAATGGGACATAAGAAAGCACAAATTTCAAAGCTAGACAATCAGAGATCTTCACTATCTGTCATATTGTCTCGTTTTCTTCCAAATGGTTGTCCTTCTCTTTGCATATGGAAAGCTCGTACTAAATAACATAGCCAATCTTTTCACAAGATGTGTAGTTCACTGGCTCCCACTTGCTAGGCAGGGGGGAGGGGGAGAGGGGACACGGGATAGGGGACAGAACGACATGAGATGTCTGATTCTCAGCCCACACGCAGGCAGGATCACAGTCGTCCCCCAGAGACAGAAAGAGTTCCTTGTTCTCCCGGCACCCCGAGTCAACCGCATGGTGCAGGTCCCGACGTGCCAGGGTCTCTCCTTCGGGCTGCCGAAAGTCTGCCACACTCTCAGCTGCCTCCAGAGAGAGGGGGAGTTCCTTGTTCTCCTGGCACCCTGAGTCAACCACATGGTGCAGGTCCCGAGGCGCCAGGGTCTCTCCCCTGCAGGCCCCCTAAAGTCTGCCATACTCACCTGCTATTTCTTTCTGATGAATTGACCATTCCACTTCCAAAGTTCTGAAATGGCCAACAGACCACAGGAAGAATTCTCTTCAGGCTCCTTTTTGAAACCAGCAGCTACAGCGATCTGCTGGCCTTGCTTCAGGGCCACCAGATGCCCATTTTTAGAATGGGTCTTTGAATTTTGGGGATCTGATTTTTCAAAATTCTTTATATGTTCTAGACAGAAGTCCTTTGTCTGAGGGACAGTTCACTAGATTTTTTCCCGATTTGTGGGTTTTCTTTTCACTCTGCTGGAAATCTCTTTTGACATGCAGAAACTCTTTAATAAGATATGGTCCCAGTTATTGATTCTGGGAAGTATTTCCCGTGCAGTTTGATTCTTGTTCATGAATTCTCTACCTACCCCTATATCTTCGAGGTTTTTACCTACTTTGTCTTCCAACAGATTTAGTGTTTCTGTTTTA
>PVJX010037169.1:0-17127 GCA_004027295.1 Dolichotis patagonum | reverse complement strand
TTGTTATTTCCTGATTCTTTGTTATTTTTAAAAGATCTTGTCTTTCCTGCTCACTGGCTGCAATCTTATCTTCGAGGTCTGAAATTCTATCTTCACTTTCATTGAGGTGGTTTTTACAGCTTTCAATAGAATTTTTCATTTCCTGTATATCTCTTTGAATCTGCTTTATGCATTCTGTTTGTTTCTTATATTGTTCTTTCAGGGATCTATCTGTTTGCTTTGTTCCTCTACTTTTTAAGCTGTGTTTTCACTAGATGCATTCACTATTTCTTTCACTATTTTTATCAATTCTTCTTTTACCTGGGCAAGTATTTCTGATTTGAATTTCTCCATAGCTTTCCCTATTTGCATATTTATTTCATTTGATATCATTTCAGACATTTCAGGTGTATGGCTTCTTTTTTCTTCTATGTACACGGCTTCTAAGATATCTTGGGGAGGGATAGGGCTTTGAGCCTGCCTTTTGGTCTTTCCTTTTGTCATTTTTCTATATTTCCTTACTTTGAGCGGTGTTCCAAAGCTTTCGCTGCATGTGTAGCTAATTACCTCTTACACCCTCAGTTCTTGGAGGGGCAGTGGCTCCCCCACAGGCCCTTGGCCTCCTCACAGGGTCCTAACTCCCCTCTGTGGGCTCCTGGCTCCCTAATTTGTAAGGCGAATGCTGGGTGTGGTCACCCCGGAGCCTGTGGAATCTCAGGCAGGCCAGGCCATTGTGCTTTGTCCCAGGCAGGTCTCCAGGAGGTTCCCTCCAAGTGAAGGGTGGGCCTACAGGTCCCAAAGAGTCAGGCCAAAATGCTGGTTTCTGCAAAGTTCCCGGTCCCAAACAGACCTGGCCAAGATGCCAGTCTCCACAATATCCCCAATCCAAACAGCCCGGGCCACTCTGCGGGTCCGAGAGGTTCGGATCCCAAAGAGACAGGCCGCGATGCTGGTTTCTGGGAGACTTCCTGGGGGTGAAGGGCGGGGCTACGGGCCCAAACAGACCTGGCCCAGATGCCAGTCTCCGGGCAGTTCCCTGCGGATGAAGGGCAGGCCTACCAGTCCCAAACAGTCGCACCGAGATGCAGGTCTGCACAGACTTTCAGTCCAAACAGCCTGGGCCACTCTGCGGGTCCCAGAGTTTCGGGTCCCAAAGAGGTGGACAGGTCTCTTGCACTCTTTCACATTTGACTTTTGAGTAAATATCATAAAATAATCCTACAAAGTATGCACCCTGTATTAAATCTCTTTCCTTGCAAACCCTAGCTACGATCGTCTACATAGCTTAGGGCAGACGCAGGTGTTTCCAGCCCAGTTTGGTTTACCATTACTTCCTTTGTCTGCCTTTCCACCTAATGTGAGATGCCAGTGTGCATGTGTGAATGATTCCTAAGTGAGGGGGATCAGTTGGTAACCCTTTGATCTGTGAAAGAGGTTCCAAATCCAGTTGTGCAGAATTTGAGTTCTAGCAGCTACAGGAAGGTGAGTTTGTGCGAGCAGAAGGGCAGGTCCACAAAAGCCCTGCTCTGGGCCTTGCAAGAAGTTCCTATGTCATCTTGTCCACCAGTGATGAACATGTATGTCACCTTATCCACAGAACTTCTTTGCAAGAACATTTTAAGAATTTCACTTTTAAGTAGCACATATTTATTGATAACTCTGGACAATTCATGAAAACCCAAAGGACATTAGGTAATTCTGATACTGGACAGGATCTTTTGGCTCAGAAACAATAGAAATGAGACCAAGCCAGACATTGTAAGCAGACTCACATTTACATAGACAAAACCACTGTAGGAAGGAAGCTTCAGCTGAAGGGAGTCAGCATTGTGAAGAGAACCAGGCTGTTCACTCAACAAAGGAAGAGCTTGCATTTCATTGATTGGTTAGGGTGAGCTAATCTGGTAACTGATCATTAGTCAAAAGATGTTCTTGTAACTCGGGTGTGGGGACACTCACCTGTAATCCCAGCACTTGGGAGACTGAAGCAGAAAGATTGCTGCAAGTTCAAGGCCAGCCTAGACTACATAGCAAGACCCTGTCTCAAAAAGCGAAAAATAAATAAATAAGTGTATGCACATATGTTCTTGGAATCAAATATGCTGGCCTTGTACCTAGTGACCAGTGAGTGTCAGCTTTGTTCAGGAACTGCTGAGTTATCCTTATAGCCAGCATCATGGTCTTGCACAAATAATCTAGATGAGGCATGGAATTGTTTTGGAAATGGGACAGAGAAAGATGTTTGCATGGGTTTGTTGTATAAAAATAGCTAATTCAGGAAATATCAATTGGTAAATGCTTACCAAGCATTTGTCTAGAATGTAAAAGAAGCACAAGGCCAGGCTGCTGACCTCACCAGCCCCATGGGTACAGACCACAGAGGAGTGGTGCCCATAGCTCTGAGATTCAAGATGAGACTTTCTGTTGTAGTGTACATACATCAGGGTTCCTCTGAGTTGATGCTGATGGTTTAGTCAGACCCAGTCTAGTAGATAGACAGCAAAAGTATTGATGCTACAGTAGTCAGGACTGTGTACTTAACGCTCTCATCCCTCCAAAATTCATATGTAGTGTGGCCCTGAAGCAAGGCCAGCAGATTTCTGTAGCTGCTGGTTTCAAACAGGAGCCTAAAGAAAATTCTTTCTGTGGTCTGTTGGCCATTGCACAATTTTGGAAATGGAATGGTCAATTCATCAGAAAGAAATAGCAGGTGAGTATGGCAGACTTTGGGGGATCTGCAGGGGAGAGACCCTGGTGCCTCGGGACCTGCATCATGAGGTTGACTCGGGGTGCCGGGAGAACAAGGAGCTCCTCCCCTCTCTGGGGGGCGGCTGAGAGTGTGGCAGACTTTCGGGCAGCCCAAAGGAGAGAGACCTTGGCGCGTTAGGACCTGCACGGTGCAGTTGACTCAGGTTGCCAGAACAAGGAACTCCTCCCCTCTCTGGGGGGTGGCTGTGATCCTGCTGGTGTGTGGGCTGAGAATCAGACATCTCATGTTGTTCTGTCCCCCGGCCCGTGTCTCCCCTCCCCCTTTCCCCTGCTTAGCAAGTGGGAGCCGGTGAACTACACATCTTGTGAAAAGATAGGCTATGTTATTTAGTATGATCTCCCCATATGCAAAGATAAGGACAACCATTTGGAAGAAAACAAGAGACAATATGACAGATAGTGAAGATCTCTGGTTGTCTAGGTTTGAAATTTATGCTTTCTTATGTTCTGTTCTGTTATGTTTTGTTGTGTTTAATTTTACTCCCTTTTAAAATAAAATTTAAAAAAATACAAAATTCATATGTAGAAATCCTACCCCATGGTGACAGAGTGAGGAGGTGGTGCTTTTGGAGGTGATGAAGTTACAGGGGTGGTACCAGATGGTACGGTGCTTTCCTCAGTCAGTGCTGCCACTCAGATGATCTCACAATTCTGACCAGCCCAGGAGGCTCTGGCACCAAGGGCTTTCATGAGGGGATTGCATCTGACCCTGCCTTTCCTCTCCTTGGTGCCACCCTATGGGATTAAGTGGTGTCTCCAGGGCAACTATGGACACAGAAAGAGGAAGATAGACACCTCAGAGAGGCAACTGAGGATGGTTATTGCCAGATCCTTCTGCAGAGCCAGGGCAAGCCTAGGGGAAAGGCTAGTGTCATGGTTTATGTTGGTGGCCCCCAGGCCTCATGTATTTGCATTGTGCATTTGTGATTGGTTCATTGACTAGTGCTTGGATTGGGGGTGTGAGTGCAACACCGGCCTAGGGGTGGAGCCAGGATGTGATGTACTGGCAGGAAGAAGGTGTGTCTCTCTCTTGCAGGTTCCTGCTGGCTGTTTGCAGCCGCCATGAACTGCGACCCCGCCATGCCCCCCTGCCTTGGAGCCAACTGAGTATGGACTGAAACCTCCAAAAACTGTAAGAAATAAACCTTTCCTTTCCCAACTTTGGGCATCAGGTATTTTGTCTCAGCAATGAGTAAAAAGTAACTAAGACAGCTAGGTTGACACTGGGGGATGGAGGTACAAAGAGGAGTAGCCTGAGGATGGAGCTCAGAGGAGCTGGGGCTGGAGCCTCTGTCCAGGTCAGCTTCCTGACATTATGATAGAATACTTGAAAAGTCAAGTTAAAGTAAGAAAGGTTTATTTTGGTGCCAGATCTTCAGTCCTTGAAAGGTTAGCTGGCTCTGCTGCCTCTAGGTCTGTGGTGAGGCAGAATGCGGCAGTGGAGCACACTCATGGTGGACAGGAGGCAGAGTGAGTGGGAAGCATAGATTATCAGGCTTCCTTCTTCTGCTTTTATCTAATCAGGGTCCCCAGCCTACTGGATGGTGCTGTCCACATTCAGGACAGATGTGCCCCATCAGTGTGCTGGCCCACATGCCAATCATCTCTGGAAGCACCTCATGGAAATACCCAGGAGTGTGCTTTCCTAGGTATCTCAATTCAGTGAAGTTAACAACCAAGATTAACCATCATGGAAGGTAAATCATTAACCAGAGCATGCAGAATGATCCTGGAGAACCCTAGAGAGTCCATATAGGCTGGTGTTTAACAAGAAAAACTTCTTTCTTTTATTTCTATAGTTGTGATTTTTTTCTAATCTCTCTAAAACATAAGCATGCAGCATATTATATGTGAAAACAAGCTGGATTTGAGGGCTTGTCTCCAGCAGGCCTTGTTTCCAGTGCAGTCATCCAGCTTCATCTCCCAGGAGAGGCGTCTGGGCCTGAGTCTTCTCAGCATTGCAAACATGAAGCTAAGCTGGGTGAATTTCAAGACCCCTCCTCTTGAATGAGCTATGGTTCACCTTCCTAGAAGAGTAAGGCTAGAGCAGAGGACTGATTAGAAACTTTCTCTGGTGCTTGAGGGCTGAGCAGTGTCTCCAGAGAGGACCAGGAGTTCTGGGCAGTTTGAAGGGGAGATGATGGGTCCCTGGCAAAGCCCAGTAGTCTAGAAGAAAGGTTCAGGAGTAGGGAGGAGATTGAGCTGAAGCAGTGGGACTCTGGATCCCAGTCCTACTTCAAATGCAGCAACACTATGCAAATTACTAGGCAGTAGCATGGGCGTTCAGCTGCTGCCCGGCACCCAACTGGTAAGAAGCAAAGACAGTCTAAGACATTGTCACTTGTCTCTGACAAGGAAAGTGGACTGTGCAACTGTGGGCCTGGCCCAGGTGAGCAGGTACTGCTGGTTGTCACCTGGCTGCCATGCATCTAGCCCCCTCAGTGGGCCTGAGGTCTGACATAGCACAAATCTGGGAGCAAACCCATTCCACCAACTCCAGGAAAGGGTACCACAGATCATGGGTCTTCTCTAGCCACTGGCTCTGGAAGCAGGGCCAAAAGTGAGCTATTTGTCTGTGGCCCAGTGTCTCCAGGCTTCCAGGAGCTGGGTTTTTAGGAGCTACTCCAAGAGGCGTGACAGTAAATCAGGAAGGAGTCCGATTGAAGTGATTCATTTAATCTAGCTCTCCTTCCCTCCCTGTCTGTCTCTCATTTCCATGTCTCACTTTCATCACCCATCACTCAGGAAAAGCACAGAAAGCAGCTCCTCTAGACAATCAAGGAGGAAATGACTGCGTTATGTTTTAGGAAAAAGCATCAACAAGTGAAAAGTAAGTCTGTTTCCTGGAGGGGAGATGTCTCCTTACTGGGAGGCTCCTGGGCCTCAGACAAGAGTTTAAAGTACCCAATAAGCATTTTGTTAACAATGGTTAGTCTTTGTTCTTGTTACCAAAATTAGAAACCACCCATTTTCTCAGTCATAATAACCCTGGTACTTAATTGTGCAGAGGAAAACAACTTATGTCATTCAAATACAGAGATTTGCGATATGGAAGAACATAAGGATTTCTAGAACCACCCTGTCCAAGGATTGTTTTTCCAGACACCCAATGGCAGAGCTGCTGTCTAAGAAGAAAGGACATAACCTATGGGGAAAGAGGCCACAGTTGAGGAAGCTTTGTCCAGGAGTCTGCTTTAGGCAAGCAAAGGGAAAGTACATGGAAGGGTGGGGACAGAGAGATGCAGAGACACTGAGAGAGGGAGGGAGGGACGGGAGGAGTGGGGAGACACTGGACACACAGGCACCAGGCCTCATGGAGAAGACCTCCAACCCACACCTGAGTCTCCATTAGTAGCCCCAATCAAATGTGCTGTCCCTTGCTCCATCCCAGGCTGGACTCTGACATCTTGGGTGGCTTAGGGCCTCTTCCTCATCACCATGCTCATCAGAGGCCAGCCCGGTGGCCTCACATTTCCTGGAAGACAGGCAGCAGGCTCCAGTCACAGCAGGGAAAGTGAAGCAGTTCAAGGTGGGTAAGGGGAGCTGTGGAGGCCACACCAAGGTGAAGAGAGAGAGAGGGTTCTCCATATTTACACAACAAGCTGGATTTTAGTGTGAAGGCTGTGCTTCTGCACGTGTGATGGATCTGTGATGATACCAGGTTCTGGTGGTCAAGTCTCCTTGCTACTGTGCCCATGCCATCTTTCTCCTGCCAATCTGGCTGCAGGGAAAGGGAGAGCCACCTCCCCAAGAAAGACTACAGGCCGTGCTGGGAGAACCTTTGCAACGACCAAGCTTCTGCTGCAGGTGACATGAAAACCTGATCACAAAATTTTTCTGATTGGGCCACCAAACACTTAGGTGAGAGAAAAGTCAGAATAAAAGGCTTTGTATGGAAGAAAAACTCATATTCAAGTGTGGATGTTGAAGAAAAGACTGAAGAGCAGAGAGCAACCTGGACCAGTGACTGCCAGGGATAAAGGGGACCAACCTTGGTCCCTGACTCAGTGCCACAGTGAGGGAGCCACCACTGGAGTACACACAGAGTGTCATGTGAATGCTCCATAACTACCCAACTCAGGGTGCACCCACAGCTCCCACCTCCATGACTTTGCCCAGTACAACTGTCCAGCCTCCTGTCATAAGCCTGGCCCCACACACCCTACACAGGTATATGCATACACACATGCATGTGCAGGCACACACATATACACCTCATCCATGCACACATACATACACACACGTACCACATTCACACCCAACACATGCCACAATGCCAGGGAGTCTGGCATCTTGCAGAATGTGCACAGCAGCTTACCCTGAGCAAGGAGCGGGACTGAGCAACATGGCTGAACAGTGGGCTCAGCATACACCAGGAATGAGCATTTCTTGAAAACATGAAATTTTGTGACCACCTGAGCAGCATCAAGCTTGAGAAACTACAACGCACTGACCTCCAGCTAAGGCTGTGCCACATCCAGCTCCCCAGAGGCCCAGAGACCCTGGTCCTGCTGCCCTCATGGAGCTCCCATGTGCCTCAAGGAGTCAGAGTGATTGTGTGATCTCCAGTTCTTGCTTCGACAGGCATTATAACTTCTGCTTTACACTCTGGGGGAAGGCTAACTGTTCCCAAGGCCACGGGAAGCCCTATGGAAAGTGACGGACTGAGGACCAAGGCCCCCTCGGAAAGCCACCTGTAGTGAGCAGAGCACCCTGAGAGTGGCTCCTCCAACCTAGCCAGCTTGCAAGTGAAACAGTCCCCACTGTCAAACTAACTGCAACTCAAACAACCCTGAGCCAGAATCACTAGCACCTGCAGACTACAGAGGCCATGAGTGTTGTCAACAGCTACTATTGTCCTTTAGCTGCTGAACTTTGCATAATTTGTTACAAAGAAATAAGTAGTTGAAAAAATACAGGCTACCATATTGGACTCTAGGATGAAATCAACCAAGTGAAAAAAAATGTATTTGTTCATTGAAAAAAAAGTTCTGTGCTATTACCTGTTTTTTCTCTGTAAGAGAGAATCTTTTTGGTCTATATCTTGTACTCTAAGTAAGTGCTTTGAAGATAATGATGCACATTGTATTAAATATTGTTATGTTCTTATTATTTTGTTATGAAATTTAAAAAGTAAAGATATATAATTTAAAATAATGACTCAGCATTTCTCAAAGCTCCAGTTACATATTTCTCTCTCTCTCTCTCTCTCTCTCTCTCTCTCTCATCTTTCTGAGACAGGGTCTCACTATGCAGTTCAGGCTGGCTTTGGGCTCACTTTGTAGCCCAAGCTAGTCTTGAACTCACAATGATCCTTCTGCCTCAGCCTCCTGAGTGCTAGGTTTACATGAGTGCACCACCACACCCAGCTCCCAGTTACGTATTTTTTCAAAGAATGCTCAAGCTCATTAACATCATAGGGTGTTGATGCTATGTAGAGCACACTTTAGGAAGATCTGAGCTAGCAGTGGTGGTATTTGTTGCTAAAAACTATATCATACATGTCACCAATCAACCCAGAGTTCTTTTGCTCAATTTGGACAGGAATCATGAATCACCAAAGTAGCTGATATAGCTGCCCTGGGCTCTGGGCATTGGTGGCCCCAGCCATTAGTGTCACAGATCCAGGCCCTGAGGGCCCAGCCCACAGTATCACAGTTCTTATCTGCTCCTACCCACCCCTGTCGTCTCCTTAGCAAGTAAGGCTCATGGTCCCCTCAGCAGGTTTCTGGAGCTCTCCCAACTGCCTCTACTACCTCTCAGGGACTCTCTGCTAATCTCCAACAGGCCTCCACTGGTTGCTTCTGGTCTTTGGAACCCCTCAAGGCTGGCACCTTCTTCCACTGACCAAAGACTGAGAGGAGCTTCTTATACAGAGGCACAGTGGGCCGCACATGGGCAGTTTGTATAATCATGGACCTGCTTGAGCACCCCTACACCAGAAATGGGGAGCAGAGCACGGTCATTTGGGACAGATCTGATGATCAAGACCACTGTAACCCAGACAGATTCTCCTAAAGTGGGGAGGGCATCTCTGTCCCCTGAGCCCAGCTCCTCTCAGCCCCAGGTGTTGGGAGACCCAGGAGCTTGTAACCTGGGCCATCCAGAGGAGGATGGGGGTCCTGAGAATGTGACAGATGACCGTCAGATCATGGCCCCTTCTGTTTCTGTAAGAGTAAGGCAGAGAGGGCGGTCTCAGTTCTTTCTGTCTCAGCTGCTCTCTTTCTCATAGCTCCATAGGAGCTAAGTTATATCCAATAAAAATATATTTAACCAAAAGCCTAGTTTCAGTTTTAGAAACATAACCACCTAACCTGCTTTTATGTAGCTCTTCACTTAAGGAATGCTAAAGGTGATCTTGTTGAGTTAGCATTTTGAAAAAGGAAATGTTCTTCCTAGCCTGTCACCCTTTAATACATTGGTTTTTGTAAATTTTAAGTTCTTTTTCTTGGCTATATTTGAAACATCTGTAAAATGCAAAGGGAATAAAGTAAAAATTCCCTGATCACTAAAACGTTAAGCCTCTCGTTAAGCTGAAAGAGCTGAGGGAGCTGAGCTGTCCTAAGAATCTGCTTATCTTGGAGGACAGGGAAGGCAGGCAGCACTCAGCAGGTCAGGCATCAGGAGGATCTGTGAGGGGACACAAGTGATGGTGGACGTGCATCCAGGGAGAGGCCAGTCGCTTCCTCGCCAAGGATGGCTTCAAAGAGATACAAATGAGGATGACCTGGAAATCTGCACCCTAAATTAGTCCCAGGCTGATTCCTTGCAGACCTGGTTGCCAGTGGAGAGCCGTGAGCACTCTGGCCCCCCTGCAGGAGGACCTGCAGGACCTCCCCTGCAACCTCGGGATGCGCTCAGCCTCATCCAGCCTTGCTCTCCTCCCCGGCAGAATGGGGCAGTGATTTGAGCTTCGCAGGACTTAGGACATTCGTGAGTATAGGAAGCACCAGGGCTTCCTCTTCCCCACCACACCTCATTCCAGGTGTGGCCCCTTCAGGACAGGGGGACAACCTGACACCAGCTTTGATGATTGTCACAGCAAGAAAACCCCATTTAGCAGAAAGACCAGTTAGGGGTAGGTAGGTTTTTTTTTTTTCTTTACAAAAGGCTTCACCTAAAATAGTTTATTGCCTTAAATAGAAAGCAACCCTCCCCCACAGTTTCCAGGCAACCGGCAAGGGTGTTCCACCACACGCTCATGTTTACAGAAGTGGGTTTGTGCATGGTTCTCAGGAAGACCCACAATGCAGCAGGTATAGGCACAGTTTGACATAAGCACACCCCACTTGCAGCTGAAGGTAGAAGCAGGGCACAGCTCTCCTCTGCTAGCCTGAACAGGGCCGTGTTGGCTGATGATCTAACCTAATGGTGAAACGTATCCTGCAATTCCACTGTCAAGAAGCCAGTGCACATGATTTCCTCACTCGTGTCTCAGATTCATCTTGTTAAACAGAACACATGGACTGGGGTGCAGCTCAGTGGCAGAGCATTTGCCTAGCATGTGTGAGGCCTGGGGTTTGGTCCCTAGCACCACAAATCAGAAAACAAAATAAGAAACAGAACACAGCATGTTTCCTCTTTCTCTCTCTCTCTCTCTCTCTCTCTCTCTCTCTCTCTCTCTCTCTCCCTCTCTCGTCTTTTTATGACAGGGTCTCACTATGCAGTTCAGGATGGACTTGAGCTCACTTTGTAGCCCAGGCTGGTCTCAAACTTGCAACGATCCTCCTGCCTCAGCCTCCTGTGTGCTGGGATTACAGGAGTGTGCCACCATGCCTGGCAGCATGTTTCATCTTAAACAGTTCCTTTTCTTGTTCCAGTGTTGTTGCCCTTGAAGATCCCATGAGCACACACAGCAGTGTTGGTGGCACCTAGGGACCCAGCTGGCTCACCCTTGGTGTAGACTTTGAAGGGGCAGAGTGACTCAACCTGCTGGATAGGAGAGAGCAGAATCTCAGAGCATCGAGAAGCACTTCTTTCCTCAAAGAATGAGCAAGATCTATGAGAACATCCTGAGAGCTTGGCACAGCTGCTGTGCATTTAGGTATCTGCAAGATAAGATCAAGGCTGAGTGCTCATCATGTCAAGGGATTCCTGTCAGTACCAACTTCCAGGGAGAAAGGAAGCTATGTCCTTTTCTGCAGCACTGATTTGCAACTGAGTGCCTTGTTCACTCCATGAATAAATGTCAAATAGAAAAAAATAAATAAACAGAGGCAGATATTTCTGGGGGTAACAGTTGAATCCTCACCTACAGAGGTATGGACAGAGGGGACTGTTGAGTGTCACTTCCCCTCCAGAGAGCATGAGAGAAGCCCTTTCCAGAGCCTTCCCATCCCCAATGCTCATGCTGCACCTAACAACAGGGACACGCTCAGGGAATATGTCATCAGGTAATTGATTCTGTCACTGTGTGAACACCATAGTTCCTTACACAGGCTGAGACAGTTCCATCATCACCAGGCAATACCACTGCACAGATCACTGTCCCGTATGGGGTCCACCACCAACCAAGGCATCATTATATGGCTCATGACTATATCTCATGGACAAGGGCTTGAAAAAGAAGTTTAGAAGTTTATCGTTATCCTCCTAATTGTCACCTATAATGTAACTTATCTGCAAAAGAAATGAGTTCAGGAATTTCCTCCCCATACTCATTGCTGAAGCCATACTTTCCTGGCCGGAATTTCTGTTCACTACTCATTTCGAAGCTTTATGACAGCTCTCTTCCTGGACTGGGAGGCCCAGGCCCAGCCTGAGCCCAAGAGAGAAGAGGCTGCACTGTGCTAGCATTTGAGAGCATTCTCAAGGCTCTCCAATGTCCTGGCACACAGGAGACATACACAAAATATTTGCTGAAGCAGTCATCCCAGCACTACTGAAAACTTGGCCACCAAGCACAAATGACATCATCTATTTATGTGGAGGCGGGTACTAGGGGTTGACCCAGGGCTATTCCATAGAGCTACATTCCCAGTACCACCCCCAATTTTTTTTTTTTTTCGACAAGTTCTCACTATGTAGTTCATTTGGCCTTTAACTGACTATATATCTTAGGCTGGCCTCTAACTCACAGTGATCCTGCTGCCTCAGCCTCCCAAATTCTAGAGTTACAGGGATGCACCACCATGCCCAACAACCAACCATTTTTTATTTTTTTGTTTTAAGACAGTCTCATTAAGTTAGGAAATTGGCCAGGCTAGGCTTGAACTTTTGGGCCTCCCGTCTCATCTTCCCAGAGTGCTGAGATTACAGTGTATGCCACTGTGCCCAGCTTCTTTATTTTAATTGAGAGCAAAGTCCACATTCTATTGGGTAGTGGATAAGGCCTCTCCCCACATCCCCAGCAGTAGCCATGGTCCTGCCCCTGTCCAGGCCCCCAGTCCCTAAAGAAGAAGGACTCAGGCCACAGTATCTGTCCAGACAGCCTCCCACCAGAGTCCTAAAAAAGATGATGTTTAGAACCAAACATAAGAGGAAAGATGGAAAATAAACATTACAAAGCATCCAGACCAGAAGTCAAGGGCGCGTTTTCTTGGGGACAGAGCAGCTGTTAGTCCCCATGGTGGGTGGGATGCTCTTCAAACTGGAAAGAGATCTCGAGTTGATGTTATGCAGCATGCACTGGTGCAGAGGGAAGCAGGGAGCATCTCTACAGCTGGCCAGAATTCCAGCAGGTTTCCCTTACTCCTATGCCTTTTATGTGGAAGAACAGATCAGCATCCAGTGAGCCATCATGCCCTTCACTTGTCTCTGGAAAGGACGAGCAAGAAGTGGATAAGCAATTGTCACTAAGTATGCCACACGATGGGGTGGATGCCACCAGGCATTTTTGGAATGACCTAGTGTAGGGAACATTTGTACTACAGTCCAGCACACACATTGACATTTACAGCCATGTGCACCCATACATGGGCACACACACCCATTCACACAGGCACACATGCACATACATACGCACACTCCTATTCACACGCATGTATGCATTCACACATGCACACATGTACACATATATTTCGTAAAAATAATGTTTCCCTTACTCCTATGCCTTGCTCTGATATTTTTTATTCTATTTTTAAACCGAGATTTCACATATCTTAATAAAGTTCACAAATCCTAAATGTAGAAGTCATGGCAGAGGTCAGGGGCCTCTAATCTTCTATGAACAATTTTATTGAAAAATGGTTATATGTACCACAACATTTACCCATGTAAAGTATACAGTTGGTAATTTTTTGTGTATTCCAGAGTGGCCAACTATCATCATAACCTCACTTTAGAACATTTTCGTTGCCTCAAAACTCAGCCCCTGGTGAGAGCCACCACCTGAGATAGAAAGGCAGGGCTGTATCGCTCACCTTCAGAACCTCTTCTGGGCTGGTGTCCTCAATTCCAGCTGAAAGTCCCCCGCTGCACATCCCCAGCCGGGATGCTGGTGAAGAGACCCTGTCTGTGTCCAAAGCCTGAGGGTCCCCTCCCAACCAACTCTGCTGTGCCTAGGGCAGAGCCCGCTCTCCCTGCTTGGCCTCCCAGGCAGTGCAGTGCTGACCATGCAGACAGGGAGTGGATGATGCAGAGCAGTGGTGCAGAGCAAGGCAGCATCGATCTGAGTAGCATCAGCTAACTCTGCTCCCCAGCTTGACTCTGTCACTCCGGGCTCTACGATGGGTGTGACATCTGTTTGGTGGACTCCACAACCTTCAGGCTCCCTCAGTAGGGCATGGTACAGAGACAAAGAATATAGACCAGAGCTGGTTTTGGTAAGGGTCTGACTTTCCTAGAGCAGGGGGTGCCAGGACTGAGAAGTGGTGATGGGTCAGAATGCAAGGCAGAGGGATCCAGGCAACACATCAGACGGCACCCTCACCGCAAGATCACCCAGGAAGTGGGTACTTTGAACTTTGTAGAGGCATGAAAAAGCCTCATTTTTTAAGAGTTTGCTGCTGCAGAGGAAGAGGCTCTTTTCAGGGGGTGTAGCTGTGTGCAGAGCAGGTGGCTGTGTGCAGGGGAGGTAGCCTCATGCAGCAGACGCGGCTGTGTGTAGGAGAAGCCAGTCAGGCAAAGACTGGCCAGGTTCTTGGGATAGGCTGGCTATAGCCTTCCAGGCTAGTGCCAGCGCCCTTCCCCAAGGGCCATAGGGGAGAATGGACTCTTTCACAGACTCAGAAGCTACTCCAGGGCTCCCGTTGGGGTGGGTCACTGTGGCTGCTCTCCCTGAAGTTGGCCTGTTGCCCAGCTCTGACCTGCCATAGCCTGGACCCACAGAGCTTTCACAGGGACCCAGCCTGAGAGTAACCCCTCTAGACTCTAGCCTATCAGATGACTGATTCTGCCCATGCCAAGAGCAAGGGGCTTTCCAGGACAAGTTGGTCACCCTGCCCCATGGCCCCACCACCCACACACTCAGGGTTCCAAGGCCCCTGGTGTGAGCCTGGCCACAGCTGCCCCAGTGAGTGCTGCAATGAGTACCCTGTTGTGTGCCCAGATTGGGGGAGGGGTACACTTGGGTGACATGCATGCAGCTCTGCAGTTCAGTGGACAAGGGAAACACCCACATGGTTTGTTCTGTTGGACACCCCTTAGACATGCAAGCAGAGCAAGGGTACGGTAGGATGATAAAGGGCTTGCAGATAACTTTGAGTGACCAAGGACTAGATGAGGTCATTGAACCCATCTGAAACCTAAGAGGAGGGGAAGGGTTTTGAAGCCTGCCCTAGGGGAGAGGAGGGTTCTTCACTCTTCTCTTCACCCTGATTCCCCTTGGGCTACTCCAGGCTATGCTTAGAACCCCCAATACCTGCAGGCATCCATCTCAGGCCCATGATACAGGGAAATGAAGAATGAGGGAAACAGAGGTGGTGGGTGAGGACAGAGAAGAGATGGTTACGCAGGGAGGGGTGCCCCCAGATTGCCTCAGTGCCCATGAGGAGTATTAGCCTTAGTTTCCTAGTACCAGGCAGCTAAGACTTCTTCTGCCCACCTGGTGAGACTTCTCCAGCAGTCCAGCAGCAGGCAGGGCTCTCAGAGTGAACAGCTGTTCTTGCAGAAGCAAGGCTATGCACCCAAGCTAACAGCTGGCTGTGTGTGGCCACAGCCCTGACAGCTGTCAGAGACAGTTTTCTGCCTTTAAACTTCTGCTTGCAGAAGGAGGAGACTGCTGTGTCCCCAAGCTGGAAGGTGACCAGTCACAAGAGAAAAGTGAGCTCACGCCCCCTGCTGGCTGCTCCACGGTGATTGATTGCATAGCACGGGAAAGGCAGTCCACAAAGAAAGGAGAGTGTGGGGAGACACAGTTCTCTGCAGGCCAAGGGGCAGCTCAAAGCCACCCCCCTAAAAGAATGCTAGGACAGTTGTTCCCAAGACACCTACAGAACAGAGATGCAAAGCAACATGTACCAGGCAGCAGAGCTGGAAAGACACAGAGCCAAGATGGATACCATGAGCAGAGGGCGTGTGGGAGAGTTCTATCATGCTGCCATGACGTGAGACATTCATGAATGTCCTGAAGTGTTAGGGAGCCTGTGCCCCTTCTATATTCCCTCTTCCTGGTAATTAAAACAAACAGAGAACATGTATGTCAGTGTAAGAGCAATGGCACAGGTCGCCTTGTCCAACCATAGGAAAGAGGGAGCCCAGCTCACCCTCTCTCCTGGTGGAATTTCTGTCTGGTCACCAAAGCACATTACCTCATCCCAAGATGAGCTGTCATGGGACTTGGGAACATGAAGCAGCCAGGAAATTTAGGGTCAGGGCTGCTCCACTGTAAGTTTCCTTTCTGGTTTTAAAAGGGATTTGTTATTCCAAGAAAGACAGGAGACAAAGCTGGCCAAGGTGCAGAGATTCCTGGATCTTATTCCTGGGACTTGAGAAACATTGAGAAGCACATTTCCCTCTCTGTTCTCTGCTGCAAAGGGCATCATATCTGATTGGCCTGTAGCTCTCAACCTTCCACAGAATAGGGAAGCTGCTGCAGTGCCAGGACAAAGAAGGGGACAGCCCTTGCTTCTCAGATGCCCACATTCTCAGATCCCGTCCCTGCCAGAGGAAGGAGTTGGATTGGAGTCAGGTAGGGATGACCAAAAGGAGTAAGTCTAAACCTTGAACTAACAAACGCCTGGGACCTGGCAGGTCCAGCCTTTACACCTGCCTACAGGCGAAAGTCTTCTCAGGGCCGGGCCCTAATGGTGCCCCAGCCTTGGGCAAGGGCAGGGCTGAGCTCTGGCAGCAGGCTGGGGCATAGTGTGCCAGGGACATTCTGTGAACAAAGCACAGAGGGAGAGGGAAAGAACAAGCCATGTTTGTCCCCACTTAAGACTGAGCCTCATTGTGTTCCCTCAGTACAGCAGGGTTCCCTTTTATAAAAAGCTCTCTCTTTGTCACTGCTGTCAAAGTCAAAGCCTCTGAGGCCAGAAACAGACCTCACCTTAGAGCTGAAGCTCAGCCGTGTGGAAGCCGAATGCTGAGGAATCCAGCTAGCCAGGACCTGCCAGTGTGGTGACTCTTTGCACTCATGGAACACTCCTCCCACCTGGACAGCAGAGCAGGAGGCCTCCAGGAACCAGCTGGGGCAGTTTGCTGTTCCTTGGTGGCTGATTAACACAGCCCTTTCAGGGTCACAGTGACACCATGCACCTACCTCCTGTTTCTCGTATTCTCAGAGCTTTCAATCATAGTGACTGCCCCACCTCACCATCTGGCTGTGCACTTGTCCTTGCAGTGAGCTCCCACACAGCCTGTACCCTCCAGCTGGCCTGAACCCACTCCCAGTTCCTTCTCTCTGGCTCTTCTCAGTCAGATTATGCACATAGCAACAACTTTCACTGACTTACAAACTATCCCAAAAGAAAAACTAGGTCTCCCAGAAAGCAGCATCTCGGGCTGTCTCTTTGGGACTCGAAACTCTCGGACCCATAGAGTGGCCTGGGCTGCTTGGATCAAAAGTCTGTGCAGACCTGCATCTCGGCGCGACTCTTTGGGACTGGTAGGCCCGCCCTTCATCCACAGGGAACTGTCTGGAGATCAGAATCTGGGCCGGGTCTGTTTGGGTCTGTAGCCCCGCCCTTCACCCCCAGGAAGTCTCCCAGAAAGCAGCATCTCGGCCTGTCTCTTTGGGACCCGAAACTCTCGGACCCACAGAGTGGCCCAGGCTGTTTGGATTGAGAATATTGTGGAGACTGGCATCTTGGCCAGGTCTGTTTGGGACCGGGAACTTTTCAGAAACCAACATTCTGGCCTGACTCTTTGGGACCTGTAGGCCCTTCACTCGCAGGGAACCTCCTGGAGACCTGCCTGGGACAAAGCACGGAGGCCTGGCCTACCTGAGATTCCACAGGCTCCGGGATGGCCACACCCAGCATTCACCTTACAACTTAGGGA
>PVJX010037168.1:0-17128 GCA_004027295.1 Dolichotis patagonum | reverse complement strand
CCCCACCGCACCCCACCCCTCGCCGGCTGTGAGTCCCCTGCAGGGCCCCCCGGACGGAGCCAGCGGGGCGCACTGCGCCGCCTGCCGGGCGCTGGCCCCCACGCAGCCTTGGCCGGGACCCCGCGGGGAGCAGGGAAGTCGGCGCCCCGCTTCCTGCTCCCTCCCGCCTTCCGCGGTCGGGCATGGGTGGGGTCCGGCGGGGTCCCCCCTGCGGCTTCCTAGGTCACTGCGGGGCGCATTCGTTCCTCCAGCCGCGGCTGAGGTCCACCGGGGACCGGGCCCTGCGCTGGGCACCGGGGCGCTGCGAGCGTCCAGCAGCCCGGCCCGTGTCCGGTGGGCGAGCTGAGCGCCCTGCCCGGGCGACCCGCCACCGCACCCCGTTCCGCCAGGGCCCGAGTCCTTGGAGACCTCTGCTTGCCGGCAGCGGCAGCGGGTGAGACAGTGCGCGGATAAACGCGTGTTACTCGTGGCGGCAGCCGTGGAGCGCTGCGGTGGAGAAAGACCCTGGGAACGCGGGGTGCTGGGAAGTCACAGCACCCCGTGCGGTGCGCGGGTACGTGTGTGCGTGTGTGGCGGGGGTGACAGCTGTGCTCCACTAGCCCAGCAAGGGTGAGACACTCGCAAGGTTTTTATCATCCTTCAAGAAAAGCCTGAGGACTGGGGTGCGGCCTAGCTGTGTACCACATTCCCAGCACCCCAAAAAACCAGTCACCCAAAAACGGAGCATGCAGAGGAGGGTAACACCATAAGCAACAGACTCAGAAAACCTGGCTGCGAATCCAGCCGCTGTCCACCTCTGGCTTCATGCAGTGGACAAGTCTTTAACCCTCTCTGAGCCTCAGTTTCCTTATCTGTAAAATGGGAGAGTGAGGGAGTCAGAGTCTCTCGATGCCGATAAAGAGCAGAGCATGGACCACGGGGCCGGATGGCCTGAGTTTAAACCCTAGCTCCAAGCCTGGCGTGACAGTGCACGCCTGTCATCGCGGCACTGTAGGAAGCAGAAACAGGAGAATCCCAGTTTTGTGTGCAGTCTACCTTCATGCACAGCCTGGGTAATACAGTGACTTCGTGAGACCCTATCCAAACAATGAAAATGCGTTTCAAGAGGCTGGAGCTATCACTCACTGCGAAGACCCTGGGTTCCAGCCCCTGTACCATGAACAAATGCCCCCCTCTGGACTTAGAATTGATGGCTTGCCTGGCAGGGGCGAGGCCCTGGGTGCCAGCCCCAGCACCACAAAATAAAAGGAAACAAATCCCAACTCTCCCCACTCCTAGCTGTGTGACCTCCGGCACATTACTTAACTTCTCTGTGTCCCCAGTGCATCTTCCACAGGCAGTGACCACGCAGGGACACAGCTCAGAGGACAGGTGTGAAGGCTGCCAGAGGTGGCACACGTGAAATGTCAGGACCTGCCTCTCGCCGCCGTCCCTATCCCAGGAGTGTGAGCTCTTACACACTGGACGTAAAGATTTGCAGGAGACAGGAGACGGGGCTGGGCACAAAGGGATGGCCACAGGCAGGAGGGGAACTGGGACAGGGAAATGTCACCGGAGTGACACAGAGTGGCAGTCAGGTCACGTGCAGAAGATGCTGTGTTTCACAGAATTTCAGGCTGGGCATTTTGTCAGGTTCCCCTCGGGGGTGGGGGGCGTGAGTTCCACTCTGTCCTCCTCCCCTTCTTCCTGTCTCCTTCCCTTCCTTGTCCCTCTGTCATTCTCCCTTATTTCCTTCCCTTGTTTTATTTTGGTGACGAGTTAGAAGCCACAGAGCGTGGTGGAGCCTAGGGCCTCTGCAGCCAGCTTTTGTCTTATTTTTTTATGGTAGGACAAGGTCTTGCTAAGCTACCCAGAGCTTGTGTGATTCAGTGTGCGATGAATATTTGGATGTTGGACTTGTCACCGGGCAGGATTTGACAAAGGTCCCCCAAAGAGGGGAAACCTCAAGTCAGCCCGTGGAGTAGATTTATGGACTCTTTCACCGAAATAATAAATTTTCTTCAAGATGGATCAGTGGCAAGCGTAGACTGGTTTGAATTGGATCGGTTCGGTTAGATTTGATTTGATTTAGTGTAGTGCTTGGAGTCAAACCCAGGGATGCTACACTGAGCTACATCTCCAGCACTTTTCTTTTGTTTTAATTTTAATAAAAGGTCTCACTAAGTTGCCCAGGCTAAGCTCAAACTGAAGACCCTCCTGCCTCAGCCTCCCAGAGTGTTGGACTGACAGGGACGCACCAGGATCCTCGCTCATAGGCGGGTTTGCTAGGAAGAGTTGTAAAGCCAGGGGTGACAGAGAAGAAATCCAGTTGGAACATCTGGAGGGGCTCATGGTCTAGGGGTTCAGAATGGCCAGGCTTTATGGGTCAGTCAGTGTCTCAGTTCTGGAATCCTTATGGCTTAATGAGCAATTGAGTTTCCATCTGATGCATAAAGGAATGTGTTTAATTGATATTTTGAGCCTGTTAATTATGACAAAAGTATCAATTAAAGCCTCAGTAAAAATCCAGCAGCATTCTGACAGATGACCATCTATACCTGCACTAACCTAGACTCTAAATCCAAGAAGGGTCAGTTACCCTGGGCCAACACTTCACCAGGAAATCAGCCCAGATATCACGAGATAGCTCCAAACGCTCCTATAGGCCCTCAAACATGGAAGAATCAAGTGCACTCTCCTGGTCCGGGATGCCCGTTGAGAGAGAGAGGGCACTTGTGAGTCACCATCAGTCACCAGTGAGTGATGGATGAGAGACCCTCACAGCCTGGAAGCAGTTAACCTTCCAAGCAATGGGACAGTCACCGGGTGCTAGGTGCACCACCTTCCCTAGACCCTGCGACCCGTCCCGGGGAAATGCGAGGGCAGATTTGGGTGCGGATGGACGGCCTGCAGAACAACCGCAGACTGTAAACAACCCTCCCACAGTCCCATTCCAAGATGTGAAGCCACGGGATTTTCGGGAAGAGCTCAAGTGACTCATCACGCAACAGAAATCCAAAAGGGCCCACAGAGGTACATGGGACCCTGGCTGTTCTAACGACGATGGGTGCGTTGACAAACTGTCATGTGCCTGTGTGACGCCTTCCAGCTAAGGTGCAGCAGCAGTGCTACAAAGGCATGTGGGCTTTTTATAATATTTGGAGTCCATAACACCCGCTATGCGCAGGTACCATTGTGGGTGCGTGGCTTTTTGTAGCTCCTAAATTGAGCCTCAAGACCAGTCTATGTGAGGTGGTTTATGGGAGACTCAGACTGGCTCATGGCCCCAAAACTTCTCAACTGATCCAATATGGCACCCATTAAGGGCAATTTCAACAGGCACTCCTTGATTATACCAACCAAATTCTTCCCCTCCCAGGGAAAAATCTTTCATGCCCATCCCAGAGAAAGCCAAGAGATCAGGTCCTAGCTGAAACCTGGAGATAGACTGGGCCCCCATAGCAACTCCTTCCCAAGTGGAGAGGCACCTACCAGGTCCTCCTGACCATGCCTCAGCCGTTACGCTCCAAGGTGCAGAGTTGGATCCATTTCCGCAGGATCACCACCTCCCTTAGTGAGAGAGGCCCCATCACTCAAGACCAAGCAATACCATCTACACTAAAATAAGTAATCGCTGACAGCTGAAAAATGCAAGATTGAAATAGAAATAAAGAATAAGATGCAACAAAAGTCACAAAAGAAACCAGAACTTCATGACAGTGAAAAACCAGCTGCTGTGGTTGCTCCCATCACAACAGGATACACGGTGAAAATCAGTAATTACGGTTGGGATCAGTCAGATAAGTTTGTGAAAATCTACATTACCTTAACTGGCGTTCATCAAGTTCCTGCTGAGAATGTGCAGGTGTGTTTCACAGAGCGGTCACTTGGTCTTTTGGTAAAGAACCTAAATGGGAAGAGTTATTCTATGATTGTGAACAATCTCTTGAAACCCATCTCAGTGGAAGGCAGTTCAAAAAAAACCAAGACTGATACAGTTCTTATCTTGTGTAGAAAGAAAGCGGAAAATGTTCAGTGGGAGTACTTAACTCAGGATGAAAAAGAATGCAAAGAAAAAGAAAAGCCATCCTACGATGCTGAGACAGATCCTAGTGAGGGATTAATGAATGTTCTAAAGAAAATATATGAAGATGGAGATGATGATATGAAGCGAACCATTAATAAGGCCTGGGTGGAATCAAGACAAAAGCAAGCCAAAGGAGACACAGAATTTTGAGACTTTCAAGTCCTTTTGAGAACTATAATATAGAAATACTGGTATTTCCAGTAAGGAAATGTTGGTGAGCTGCACATAGAAATTTGACAGATAACTGCAAAGCCTTCACAGTAAAGGCAGTGAATTCTCCATTTCTTACTGGAGGATTTATTTAAGTGAGATATGCTTATTACGTTCTTCCTCCAAAGATGGTTTGTACCCTGGCCGTTTTGTTCACAAAAGGTTTACATGTTATTCTCATCAAAATATAAAAAGTAAGTCTTGCCTAATGAAAACAGTACATAATGTATATTTCTGTTCAGCTAGGAGATAGAAAACAAAAGTATTTGCTTGCCTGTAACTTACAGATGTCAGCTCCTACTAATGTAAGAATAAGAGAACTGAATTTTTGTATAAAATTCAAATTTGTGCTTCAAATTTACTGTAGAGCCAATGATCCCCTATTGCCAGCTTCAAAAGTTTACGTAGCAGGGATTACCATGCACTAATCCAATCACAAACGTTTCTATCTAGATTTAAATATATTTGTTAATGAATATGGAATTGAGGTAATAGACAAGCATCTTCATATAGTGTCAGTAAGTTATACCATGGGTCAGATAACTTCAAAACTAGTAAACTATCAAGTAAAAATAATTCATTTGAAAATCATCTATTCCTGTGTTCAATAAAGTTGGATTTTTATGTAACAGTAATAAATAAATAAATAAAATAAAATAAAATAAAATAAAATAAAATAAAATAAAATAAAATAAGTAATCGCATACCAGGCTCTAATCCCAGGGGAGGCTCCACCTTCCTGGTTCTGGGTCTTGGTACCGTCGCTTTGGTCCAGCTTTGTTCATTCCTCTCCTTCCTTGGAGTAACCGCCAGGTGCCCATAGTGCAGGCCCTAGAGAAACCACACTCACCAAACCCACCCAGGGTTGGATCTGCCCCCCCAAAAAATGTCTGAAATGCCTCAAGCTGAGCTACCCCTCTGGGTACCACTGACAGAAGTGTGGGAATGGGAAAAGATTACAGGGCGGGTGCTGGGACACTCCTCCACCTCACAAAGGACACCATCGCTGGTGAGGTGGGAGGAGGACCCAGACGCCAGCTGCCTTGCTGGAAATTTTCCCCATCAGGAGGAATCCACGAAGCTTCAGGGTGGGTCTTGTCTTTACTCCCCAAATTAACTGGTCACTTCTCCAGTTTCAGTAGCACAGGCTGCATCTTGGGTTTCCTCACTCTCTCCCTTTGCAATCAGATAATTCTGGTAGGTTCGAGACTATAATGCAGAGGATGGGGGGCCATAGGCGACTCTCCTGGTCTAGGCCAGGTCTTGGTCTCCCTGTGAGGAGCAACGTTGCTCTTGCCGCCCAGCAGGGCACCTCCACAGCTGCTCTGACTCCCTGCACAGACTCAGGGCTGTGCCAGGGAGCTGCGTGTTGGGCCGCAATGAGCCCCACCTTCCTCTCCTCCACTGTCGGTTCCCTTGCGGTTCCCGTGTGCCCTGAACGCCCTTTGGATTTTTTCCAGGCTGTTGTTTTCTAGACTCTGGGCACTCTGTTCTGGAGAATCCAAACAGCTGGTACTCAGCACTCTGTCATGTTGAGAAGTCTCCTCTCTTTTTGTTGTTAATCCATTCACTTCGCCTGGTGTTTCCATTTCATCTGGGTTTCTAGCTTTACTGGTTTCCTTGTCCTGTCTGGGATATTCCTGAGTGTATTCATTCTACGGCCCTGGTTTTGGAGGCATGTATCTCTCTCTCTTTTTTTTTTTTAATTTTATTTAAAGAGGAAAAAGGCAAAACAGAAAAAAGGGTAGAATACAGAATTTCAAAAAAAACATTAAGAAATCACTGCTTGATAAATTACATATTGTCTTCTTAGAAATAATTGTTCATGTTACAAAACTAAGACATACAAAGTGAACAAACAGTGAGGCTGTAAACAGTTCTGTTCAACGATCCAACAAAAACTTGGTAATATGGTTATCAATCCCACACACTTAAACATACATGCCGTTATATCCTTTAGTGCATTTTCTTTTCCTCCTTTTGCTTTTTAAGTACATTATCTGTTTAGTTATGTCATGTTTCAGCTTGCTCAGCACCTTATTGATCTGTTTTGTTGTTGTTATTTCCTTTTTAATCACCTTATATAATTCTGTTGTTTTGCTTTTGAGTTTCTCGTCATTCATGTCACATGGATCAGCTTTGGTGGAGTTGGGAGTTTTTGGAGGTATTTTGTTACCTTGTTTTATCATGTTCTATTTTATTTTTATTTAATTTTCATTAACTTGGAGGTAGCAATATACAACAAAACAGGATGGAATAAAGCCAATTGAGACAGTATAGTGAATTTGGCACAGAACATCACAGCAGGTCACCAGGCCAACAGTAATAGGGAGCCATGATCTCTTAAGCTGGTCTCTTTCAAGAAATGTCCTTCTTTCTCCATCTAGCTTGAAGAAAAGTTTTGCCGAGTACATTAATCTGGGTTGGAAGTTGTTTGCATTTAGGGTCTGAAATACCTCCCTTAAAGCTCTTCTGGCTATCAGGGTTTCTGTGGAGAAGTTTGCTGTAATTTTAATGGATTTACTTCTATATGTAATTTTTTTTTACTCTGACTGCTTTTAAAATGTGGGTTAATTTGGGGGGGGGGGGTACCAGGGATTGAACTCAGAACCATGCACTTACCAGGCAAGTGCTTGAGCCACTGAGCTAAATCCCCAGACCCCTAAACTTTTTTAAATGTGGGGGTGTTGTTGCTGTTGTTGGACTTCTAGCAATTTAGTAAGCATACCCCTTGATGAGTTTCTTTTTTCATCATAGTCGTTTGGTGTTCTGGAAGCCTCGCTTACTTGTATGTTGAGTTTTTTCCTCATATTTGGGAAATTTTCTGCAATGATTTCTGTAAGTGTCTCAATAACATTCCATTTCCGTTTTTACATTTACTACCTAGAATACTTTTTATTACTACCTGCTTGCAGCATATGATGATTACATTTATCACTGTTTGTACATGTACATAACACATTAATTAATGTTCCCTTTCCTTCCCTCCCTGCTGCCCAGCTTTTCTCTAACTTCACCCCGCCTAAGGTTGGTCTTCTTAGAATCATCTAGAATGTGCTGGATGGTCTTCCTGCTCTCTTGTTTTCTATGTGACTTCTTTGAGTACTTTGTTGCAGTTTACTATTTTGTCCTCAATGTCAGGCACTCCTCACAGTCACTTTGGCAATTTCTGAATTTTTTTTTATTTGGCAATTTTATTTGGCAATTTCTGAATTTTTTTTATTTCAGGTATTTCTGTTCGGCATCTTTTTGTGATCCTGTATCTTTTGTAAATTTGTCATTCATGTTTTGAACTATTTTGATCAGCTCTTCCAATTTTTTTTTTTTTTTTACTTACTTACCCTAAATGGACATTGGGCGTTTTGAGTGATAATTTCATGAACTTTTGAGTCATTGGTTCTTTAAACTCAGCACATTTCTTCGTCTCTTTTCATAGAGTTCCATTACCTGGCACTTATTTTTCTCTGCGTTTATGGCCCCCTGGACCCTTCTTAGGAAAGCAAAGAGACTGGGGTTCTTTAGCTGCCTTCCTTTCCCATGATCCTGTGTGTTTGTGCTTCTATTTTGTAGTTTCTTTTATCCTCTCCCTTGCCTTTTTTTTTTTGTTTGATACTGCAGGTTGAGGTCTAGTAAGATGGTAGAGCGGATAGATTATAGGAAGAGTTTTAGTAAGACACTGCCTCTCTAAGATGCATTTTCAGCTTTATACCTCCAGATAGTATTTACCCCATCAGTTATTTAATTTAAGTAATTTGGACTCTGTCTCTATTACTTCTGGATGTAACAGCATTGACAGATCCAATCACACATCTCTTATGTATGATACACCTTATATGGCACCTCACCCTTTATCTAGCCTCTCTGAGGACTGTGTTCGTTTATCCTTAAAGTTGTTCTGCAGGGTAAGAGGAGGGAAGGGAAGAGATTAAAGGGTAGTTAAAACAGGAGGATAAAACAGTAAGGGAGTAGGTTGGGAAGGGTGGTGATAAGAGATGATAAAAAGAAAGTTTGATATGGCCTTAATCTGACTCATGTCCAGTTTATATCTAGCAAGATGACTATTCTTGTGGAGACCCAGGCAGACAGGCAGGGAGGTTGGGTGTGTGTAGCCAGGCGAGACACAGAGTGAGGCAGCTTACAAGAATTTGGTGTAACGGAAAACTTTGGGACGTTACTGTGCCATCTCCCCCATGGTGATTTCTAATTAAGAAGCAACAGGTGCAAGTTCCGGGGGAATCCCGAGAATGAGAGATGGTCACCGCGGGACACTTGTACCAGTGGAAGAGGGGGACTAAGTAACACAGGTTGTAAATGTCACTCACAGAGGGAAATCATCAGCATTGTAAGATTAAACAGCACAGATGTTTAAAATCGATCATATTGAGGAACCAGGGTTAATCTGGCAAGTGAAAATGGCTGGCTGACTAAGCCTTGCTTCTGGTAAGACAGAGTGAAAGACAGAAATGAAACACCCACTAATCTCTTAGCAAACAAGTGGGATTTCCATGGGCACATCCAGAAAAACGATTTTGCAAGAGACATCAAAGGAGGGGGAGGCATCACCCCACAAGGCTGCCCTGCTGCAGATGCCAAAATGCAAGGCCAGGCTTCAGGGGACTCTGGTTCTCACCAGCTGGCTTTGAATCAGGGTCCCCACGGCCCCCTCCTGAGGCCAGCTCATTTTCCCGCTTCCCTTGACCAGTATATTATGAAGGATGCCATAAAACAGTGATGGCGAACCTTCTAGCACTTTCCATGATAACGAACATCCAGCTGTGGCACGCGTGCGGTAGGTTCGCCACCACTACTATCAATTATGCAGATGGAGAGGTGCCCAGGCAACCCCGCAGGAAGAGCACAGAGCTCCTGCGACTTCTCTGGATTGGCTGTCCTCTGCGAGTCTCCATGGAGTCTGTTCTTTACAACACCTCCAAACCTGGTCCTTTGAGATTGATAGGAACCCCCTTTCTGATGGGTTCTGCCTTCAACACTGACTTCCGTGTTCGTCTTCCAAGCCGAAATTGAACTTCCTGCTTTTCGCAGGAGTGCGCATGCGCGCCAACGTTCCCCCAATCAGCTGTCAATACGTCATTCTGCCCGCCCCTTCAAACTCTACCCCCTGTCAAACCTAATAAAAGCCCAAGGGCTCCTTTGCCGCAGAGGGATCCTGCACTCTGCAGCAGCCCTCCAGTGCCTGCAATAAGGGCCTTTCTCTTTTTTTCCTCTTTCTGTGCTTGCTTTTCTACCGTGCCGAGGAAAAACTTCCTGATGTCGAAACTGTTGATTAAACTGCTGGCCATTGGCAATCGGCTAACCCTCCCTGGACCCTGGAGTGGGGCTGAACACTCTAACCCTGGCCAGGCTTTCTACTGACCAGCATCTATCTTGAACCCACTACAGGGTGTCAGAACTGGTTCATTCAGCATATTAAAATATCCCAAATAATCACCTTTTTAAAAAATTACTGTGTGTCTGCCTTACATAGGCATTATATTCAGGTATCCAGGAAACCTGAGCTAAGGTAAAGTTTCTCTCTCGCTGTGAACCTCTTCTGGGATGTTATATTACATTTCCCTGCGCCCATAATCCATCTGTCCATTGCTTTACTTTGGTGACACTTGATTCTCCACTATTGCACATTGGGATCAGTGTCTACACAG
Source organism: Dolichotis patagonum (assembly GCA_004027295.1). Lineage (NCBI taxonomy): Eukaryota > Metazoa > Chordata > Mammalia > Rodentia > Caviidae > Dolichotis > Dolichotis patagonum. The sequence goes on along the minus strand of PVJX010037168.1, from coordinate 7,192 downwards.
CTCTAGTTTGCGGGAGCAATACTAGTCTAACAAGGAACTGGCCTCGCTAGTGTCTCCTCTCCAGAAAGGGAATCCCAAATTCAAATGGAGGGTGAGGAGGCGTCAAATGACAAGAATTCACTGTGAGAGCCGAGCACAGTGGCACGTCTGTCATCCCAGCACTCTAGGAGGAAGAGGTAGGATTCCAAGTGCAAACTCAGCCAGGTCCACTAGTAAAACCCTGACGCCAAATAAAAAATGGGGGAAAAAAAAAAAGAGGGCTGGGGATGAGCTCAGCAGTATAGGCCCCGGACTTGATCTTAAGTACTGGAAAAGGAAAAAAAAACTTCTCTACGGGAAGTGAAAATGAATGATACAGCCCACTTTATTTCTCTAAGCACGTTAAAGACTGAGTTTGTGAGTTTTGTTTTAATTAGGACACATATGCAGTACCTAATGTTTGTCTTCTTGCAGGACAATTTCTAATGAACTTCCAGCCACAGAATCGTTTCCCCTCTTTGCTGAGGAAAAGCACTCCTCTATGGTCCTGGAGGACTTTGTGGGCCAGGCAAGAGTTGGGTAGGAATAGTTTGTGATAGTTGTGACAGAGGGAACTGATGAGGAAACTGAAGAAGAAAGAAAGATAAATAAATAAGTAAACAAGGCTTAGAAGTGAGTGCAAAGGCTTTGGGGTCTCTGGGTTCAATTCCTAGTCTCTCTCTCTCACACACACACACACACACACACACACACTATATATATATATATATATATATATATATATATATATATATATAGTCAATGCATTATAATTAAAACAGTGTGAGGTTTTTTTGTTTTTTGTATCATGAATCACACTCAGGACCTTGTGATTGCCAGGCAGGGGCTTGTACTGCTGAGCTAAATCCTTGGCCCACTGTGACACGGATATAAAAATAGACAATAGGCAAACGAACTAGATAGAATCCAGGGTTAAACCCATATATTTTTCTCTTCTGTTTCTCTAGTTTTCTCTTTATTTCCCTTCCTTCCTTCCTTCCTTTTGTCTTGAACTCTTCCTTTCTTTTTTCCTTTTTTGTTTTTTGGAGTGTTTGTTTGTTTGTTTGTTTTGTTTTTTTCAGTACCTGGAATGGAATCCAAGGCCTCCCACTGAGCTACATGCCCAGCTCTTTTCTTTTCTTTTCTTTAATTTTTACTTTGAGATACGGTCTTGCTAGCTCACCCAGCACTCGGGCTGGGCTTGGTCTTGTGATTCTCCTGCCTCAGCTGCTGGGCTGCTGGGAGTACAGAGATATGCCACCACGCCAGGCAATAACCAACTTCAAGCCCTGCCTCGGGGCACTGACCTAAGGAATGCACCAGAGGCCAGCACGGCTCTGGGAGACCACAACAGTTATCCTGCACACTGGCTTCTCCACCCTCCCCAGCCATAGTGTGAAAATAAATAATGACAAAAGCAGAGACTTCCTGCTGGTGGCAGGCAGTTCTTTCTTGAGCCCCCCTGGCCGCTGCTTGTGATGCACCAGGTATCCCTTGTTCGCCCCATGCAGGGCCTGCTGGACTGGCCCCAGTGCTCTGTTTGCCTCTGGCTATCGCTGTTCTGTCTCCTTGCACGCATTTCCTCTGCTGTCCCCAGAATGGCCGTTGCCAGCCCCAAGAAGCCACTCTCTGGCCCCAATCATGCTGCAGGAAGCGTTTGTCCTGTGTGTAGTCCATGCGGGTGTGCACCAGGTGAGGATAATCTCAGCAAGAAGAAACTGCCGCTGCCCAGATGGCAGACGCGAAGCAGGGTCAACCACCAGGGAGCCCTCTGAGAGGTCAGGGACTGCACGGAACAGTGCTCTGTGCTATATTCCCGGAGAGATCAGAAGAACAGGGGTCCTGACCGAGTCTCCAGCTGGAGTCCCAGGAATGCAGAGACCGCTTCCTGGACCTTTGAGGACCATGCTGTCCCAGGCGGAAATTTCCACTGCTGCTACAGTGGCACCGTCCAAAGAACGCAGCCCTCCTAGGACCAAGGGTGTTGCAGGCAACCAGAATCTTTCACACAGGGCAGCCGAGATCTGTTCCTTTATCTCCTTTCCTGAATATGGCACCGAATTTCATATTGGGCCGACTCCTGAGGAATTCTTCCAGTTTCTCTATCCTAAAACTGGTGTACCAGGACTCTACCTGCTTGGCACTGGTCTTATCCTGTATTTTCTGTCCAAAGAAATATATGCAATGACCCCCAGAAACCTTCTTTACCATATCCGTGGTAGGACTACTTGTCTATCTAATGACAAATTACGGTGCCACTTTTGGAGAATTTATTGATAATCTCGACGAGCAAAAAATCGCCCAGCTAGAAGAGGCAAAGCAAGCCTGCATCAACACATCCCGGACGCAACTGAACTGGAGTAGTTCAGAAGTGCCGGAAGTGTTCAGAAGTGCCACTACCTTTTCAATGGCCAGAGGAGTAATACTGCTATGGCCTTGGAGATCGCTCACTGGGAACAGCTCCAGAGCGTATATAAGGAAGTAAAAACTCCCCTGGACCTTTATGTCTCCGGGTAGATCACGGTGCATCAAAAGCAGCAAGAGCGCGTGACAAGCTGGGTGGAGAAGCAAGTGGCACAGAGCATCTCTGCACACCAGGAAAAGCAGACGATTGCCGAGTGAATTGTAGATCTAAAGCTGCTGGCAAAGAAAGTTCAAGCACAGCCCGTGGTGTGACTGTATCCTTCCCAGCGGAGACAGCCAGAAACAGGCGACTAAATGGAAACTGGTCCATGGGACCAACACGCCCCACGTTGCTGTCTACTGAAATTACAGTTTAATTTTCTCTAAAAAGAAAAGCTTGGGGTTTCACTGAGTGGGAACTAAATGTACCAGTCAGTCAGAGGTTTCTCACCCCGACTGTGCATTTTGAGTTGTTCCGTGATCACTTCTGAAGAGACACTTTGTTTTTACTGAAAACTTCTTACCTGACTAAAGGTTACCAAGTTCTAGGTTACATTTGCGATTGGTTCTATGACTTTGCAATAAAGGACAATTGAAACAAAAAAAGAAGAGGAGGAGGAAGAAAAGAAGAACAAGCTTCAACTATGGATCTAGGCGTCATCTAAAGTCTGACTCGAAAAACATCCAAAATATCTTCCCGCCATCAGCCGCGTGGTGCTTTTCCAACACTGCCTCTTCTCTTACTAGAGACGGCCAGAAAGAGCTCTGCTACCAGAACTGAGGTCCAGGGAAGGCTTTTAAATTCTTTCCAGAAGATGGCAAAAAGGCCCTCGCTCAGTTAGGATCTGTGAAACAAACAGTTAACACCCTCAGAGTTCCACCACCACGTTGGAGAAAACCGCAGCCTGCCACTTTCAACTTCCACACCTGAGTTTTCTGTGCATTTTCTCCTAAAGCTGGACCCTCACTTCAGTAAAACCTGCAAACACAGACTGAAGCAGCTCAAGATAAATTCTGCCTCTCGCGCAAAAATAACTCTGACTTAATATGCAAGTACATTAAAAATGGATATTCTGTCATTTTTTGCATTTTTCCTCCTGCCAGCATATGGTCAAATGTGTGTTATTCTTTTCTCCCATGGGTTGTATGAAAATATACCATCAAGAAAAAAAATGGGGAAATTTTTTTCAATAATTTAATTCCCTACATTAAATTAAATTTCCAGAGTACAGACTTCCTTTTAGTTTTGATTTTAATCTCCTGCAACATTTCTCACCTGCTTTGTGCTTCGAGCAATTTAAGCACACTGGCTTTGAAAATTACTTGCTGAAAATCACTTAAATCAGTATAACCAAGTTTTTTTTACTTTATGCTTCATAAGTTTCGTCTCAGTAGGAAATTATGTTCACTCATAAATTATGTCAAATATTTGAAAGCTATCAATGGAAGTTATATATAAATACAGTAAGTTGTATTGCAAACAGGTTTATAAACATGCATGTTTTCTTTGTGACCTCATTTTTCCCCCTGACACTCCTTCAAATAATGCATTTCTTACCTTTTTAAGATTGTTTGGAACAATAAAGTATCTCAAAAGTGCCCAGGGAAATTAAGTGAAATCTAACCAAGGTCTGTTAAGATGTCAGAATCGTAATTTTATTAGAAAAACCATGTCTTACATTTCCAGAAGACACTTATTATGTAAGGAAGGATTTTTGCTAAGCAATCCTACCCATAAACTACTTTTTTAAATAGTGTTTTTAGGGGAGAAAAAAAGTTGACAGTCTTAAGGAAAATACTCAGGTCTGTCTTGTGGCACTAGAGAATTTTTAGGGTTATGATTGATTAATAAAGTCTTTTTAGAATAAAATTCATCTCAAGGGTTATTTGCACCACTATCCCTCCTGCTTCTTCAGAATTAATGTGTATTATGTAATTTCTTCACATGTGACTCACTCATGACACATATGAGATCACAGATTCACCTGGACGCTGTATGTGGAAAGCTATTTTGTGGGCTTTCTGAACCTTTTAAAAGTTTTCTCTTTTTTCTGTTTTGGTAAGAATGGTAAAGTGTTTTTCCTTTGCAGTTTTAGGTGGTTTTCAAAAAGTCACGGTTATTAGTCACGTCCTGATGCTTCAGAGATGGGATAGAGGAGAGCAAATCTTTTGGGGACTGCACGGTACTCCCAGGCGGGGCTGGTTTCACAGTACTGCAAGATACCATGCATCAGTTTGGGACTATCCTGAAATCCGTTTCTGTGTGTTGGCTAATCCTTACTGCTCATCAGAGTTTTTTTCAGGATTACCTGGGTCTTTGGGACCCGGGGAGGACGTGCCCCTCTTCGTTATGAGGAAGTGGAGGATGAGGAAGTGGGTTACTTTTCACCCTTCCACACCTGTCTCTCTCTTGGGTTGAGTGTCACAGTGCACTTCAGTCTTGCTTGAGTGCTTGTGCCAGGTAAAATTACTTTTAACAACAACAACAACAACAAAAACCTGCTTGGGTAAGTATCCTTCAGTGATTCATCAGGTATCTTATGAATCTTTTTTTTTTTTTTTTGTACTGGGGATCGAACTCAGGACCTAGCGCTTGCCAGGCAGATGCTTAAGCGACTGAGCTAAATCCCCAGCCCCTCGTCAGATATTTTACACTGAATTTATCAAAGAACATTTGGTATTCTCCAAGTGGCTCATCTCGATTCTAGATTTCTGGAGCTTTCTGCTGTGTTTCCAAACATTCATTTGAACATAGACAGGTATTTTTTAATAAAAGAATTTTCGTAAAGCTTTAGAGACTGAAAGGGACATTATATGTTGTTTTTAAAAAATAAACAGAATTCACTCAACACTGAGCAACAGTTAATTGGTAGAAAAGAAAAATGATGCTAAATTGAGACTCTTCTAATAAATCAGTTTGATACTGGCTGAATAGATAGGGTTACTCGTCTAATAGTTGGACTTTTCTTTCCACATAGGAAATATATTTTTACAAAAACCTGAGTAGGAAAGGAGAGAAGATATTTTGAGGAATATCCCAGAATTGACCTTTTTTCCTCTGTGCTGACGTTATGATAATTTTAGCGGTGTATTACCGCATTTATTTTGAGCTGGGAATTACCATGTAATTTATTAATTCTTTGTTTTCACAACATCGAACATCATGTCACAAAATTTACCAACAGCAGAAGTTATTAGCAGCAAACAGTGTTAACACAATTTTGAAATAGGAGATCACTCAAATTTCAGAAAAAAACACCCAAATCCTTTTCACAGATTTGTACAGATGTGTGCACGGGTGTGTTATCATGCATGTGTGTAAATAAGCCTATACACACATCCACTCTAATGTTAGATACATTAACACGCTGGATACATTTTAATTTACTGACAAAGAAAATAAAACCAACTAAGCATTGGAAAACTGAGATAGTCTTGATTGTGAAGAGCATAGTTGAGCCAGGTGTGGTGGCACATGCTTATAATCCCAGCACTCGGGAGGCTGAGGCAGAAGGATCACTGCACGTTCAAAAGCCAACCTGGGCTAGTCCAAGGCCAGCCTCCACTACCTAGCAAGACCCTGCCTCAGAGAACCAAAAACCAAAGCAAAAAGAGCATGTTCGAAGCCATCAGACTGTGTCTAAAATTAGCTGAAGTGCATGGCTGTTGTCTATACTGAGCTCGTGGCTATTTAAATTATAGAGGTTACCGTATTTTGTGTTGACATAGCTTTTATTAAAAGTTTAACAAATATCAGGGTGATGTTCTATTTTGGCGTGAATTCATTCATCTTCAGATGTTTATTATTTACTGCTGACTTGTCATAATATCCCCTTTTTTAAGTTTATTTACTTAATTTTAAGAAGTAGTGGCATATCAGTTTTTGAGGTATCTGGAGTTTCACACTATCTATAGATATGGCTTTAAAAATAGCAGTATGCATCTCACAGCTGCAATCTAGCCCAAAATGTTTTAAGATCGGAATAACTTACATAGCTAGTGCCCTTGTGTTTTGTGTAAAATACAATTAGAAAATGATACGTTGTTTCGTAGATACTCACTGGAGATTATCGGGATGGCCCAGTGGCCCCTACAGAAGAATACAGAAGCTCTTTATGTCTAAAGATTGCAGTCAGCTAGCTGCAGGCACGTTTGAGCTGGGCTTTTAAAGCCACAGCGTCTGTCTATCTGGTACTGTGAAGCCTTAGGGTATGTGGCAACCCCAGGTTCTACCTCCATTTAAGAAGCTGCTCCCAGCCCAGGCAACTTAGCAAGATGCACCCACTTTTCCACAGTTTTTGAGAAAACTAATCACTACCAAGACATTCTGCATTTTTAACCTAATTTTATAAAGAATTGTCGTACTTTGACAATATAGAATATCACCTACTGGTTACAATGTCTGTGCTCACGAACACTGCCATTTTCTTAGAGATGGGTCATTTTGTATCACAAGGATTTAAACCTTGCAGTAATAATGCCAAATGCTGTGATACCTTGCAACTTTCTTGTACTAACCAGAACGATGCAATAATTAAAATGCCCAATGAGAGTGGCATTTTTATACAATGGAGTACCACTCAGCTATAAAGAATGATCACATCGAGATATTTATAAATAAATGGACACGACTTGAGACCATTCTCTTAAGTGAAATAAACCAAACTCACAAGAGTAAATACCATATAATCTCCCTAATATGAGATTTGATAAGAGTATATAAGACTTTATGGTAAGCATGAGGCCCCATCTCATAGCTTCGAAGTCTTTC